>JAABLK010000885.1:0-14702 GCA_012295415.1 Phytophthora chlamydospora | reverse complement strand
GGCCACGCAGGGCGTGAGGAAGCCCGCGTCCGAGTTGACGGCGCTGGTGGTCGGCGCTGGCGGCACCTCGATGGCTGGCACCATCCCGGCGCAGGCTGGTTTCCAGCTGCCGGACCACGTCGTGGCTCCGCGCAGACCGACAGCAGTAAGGTCGTGAAATCTGGATGCGGTGTGCACGCTTGGCAAACGTGCCCGCAGCGCCTTATAGATTGGGCTGGTCATTATAGTTCTCATAAAGCCTCGCTAGTGATGCTTGCCGTCGGCGATCATTCGCGCGGCGAGATTTCTACTCCTGTCAAAAGCGTTATGGCTACGCTTTGAAAAACGATATGGCTACGGTGCATCCGACTTGTCGCCGACATGCTGTCGGTCTCAGCTCCCGCGGAGCGCTATCGTCGCGCCAGCATAGTGAAAGCAAGGTAATCAGGAACGGCGACGTCAACGACGCTGGCGTCGATGGATAAAGATGCGGAAACCAGCAAGCCAAAGCGAAGTGGACCGGGCATCATGTCGCGGCGCCGGGCACGCAAACAAGCAAGGAAGGAGTCAGCGCGGGCGCGGGTGGCTGCTGCGTGGAGCGAGCGAGCGAGCGCTGGCCGGAGCAGAGGGAAGCAGGATCCAGGCAGGAAGACCAGGCGGGATGCGGGAGTTGCTTGCTCCAGCGCATCTATGAGGTCACCGCGCTGGTGCTGACGAGGGCGCTAGAGGCCCAGCACGGGGGCGGCGTATCTGAGAAAGCGTTCATAAGCAAACTTTGCCGAGACTTTGCGCGCATAGTCTGCGCCAGTGCAGTCGGTGCTGGGCCGATAGCCCCACCGTTGCCGTATTGAACCTGCTTTGTACCTGCTTTGCCCAGGAAACTTTTGACGCAACTCCCCAGGCTTTGATGGCGGCTCGAATGGAAAGGGCCCGCGCTGGTCGGGCCGCGGCATCGCATTTGCAGCAGCCTGCTTGTCTTGCGTCGTGGCGTCCAGCTTCGTCGCGCCTACCGGTAGCTGTGCCGAGCGCTGTGCGTGCTCGTGCATGGACGCCCTCCCCGTTGTCTCCGCCCAGCGTCGAAGAAGAACCACGGCGCGCAAAGCCCATTTTCGGGAAGATTCTCCATCATCGTGTCGCACGTTTCAGGCGTTTAGCGGCGGCCAAACGACCAGCCCTGTCGTTGTCGTTGCGAGTTTAGGGCACTCCCATCTGCCCTTGGCCTCGTTGCCTTGGAGCTTGGAGCTCCTTGGGCTTCCGACTCGGCAGCATGGCCGGCGAAAAACTGACGACAGCAAAGTCCTGTTCAACGCATGTGTGCATGTGTTCGCCGCTGATTTTACCTGTGTGGGAGGCTGCGAGAGAGAGCCCGGAGATCGATAGATAAGGCAACGCCGTCTGCGAGCGAGCAACCCCCACCCCACCCGGTCGAAAAAAAGAAACGGGGACCCAAACGCACGCTTCAACACGAGCACGGTACAGGCAGGCGCACCAGCAGCCAGCAACCGAACCGCAGGCAGGACAGGGCGCGCTGGATGCGTCTCACTTCCAATCCCAGCGGCGACCGAGGCAGCAAGCAGCTCCTCTCTCTCCAGCTAGCTTAGTCCGCCATGGCGTATCCGTACCAGCAGCAGCAGCAGTTCCAGACGCAGACGCTGCACGACGGCAGCGCCTTCGCGGGCGCCGATCCGCTGGGCGACGCCAGCCAGCAGCGCTTCACCTGTAAGTCTCCTCTTGTCTCCGTTGTCTTCTTACTGGCAAGCAGCTCACAGTGGCTGTCGCCGAGCAGACCTGTTCAACCTGGCGCACCAGCAGTATGCGGCCGGCTACTACCAGGAGGCGCTGCGTCTCTGCGAGCAGCTCTACGAGTCGGACGCCTACCGCACGGACAACCTGCTCCTGCTGGGCGCGCTGCACTTCCAGCTCGGCAACCTGTCCGAGAGCATCTTCTACAACCAGCAGTGCATCCGCGTGGCGCCCAACTTCGCCGAGGCCTACGGCAACTTGGGCAACGCGCTCAAGGAGCTGGGCGACCTGGCTGGCGCCGTGCAGTTCTACGTGCGCGCCATCAAGCTCAACCCGCGCTTCGGCGACGCCTACAACAACCTGGCAAACTGCTACATGCTCCTGGGCCAGAACAATGAGGCCGTCGAGACCTACAAGATGGCCATCCTGCTGGACCCGCAGCTCGTGGACGCGCATAGCAACCTCGGCAACCTGTACAAGGTGCAGGGCCGCCTCGAGGAGGCCAAGCACTGCTACGCGCAGGCCATCCGCGTCAAGCCCAGCTTCGCCATCGCCTGGAGCAATTTGGCCGGCCTGTTGAAGGACGACGGCCAGCTAGAAGCCGCGATCGACCACTACAGAGAGGCCATTCGTCTCGCGCCGGACTTCGCAGACGCCTACAGCAACCTGGGCAACGCGCTGAAGGAGACCGGCCGGGTGGACGAGGCCATCCAGGCCTACAAGGCGGCGCTGCAGATCCGCCCCGACTTCGCTATCGCGCACGGCAACCTGGCCAGCTGCTACTACGACGCCGGCCAGATGGAGCTGGCCATCCACACCTTCCGCCACGCCATCCAGCTCGAGCCCAACTTCCCAGACGCCTACAACAACCTGGGCAACGCGCTGCGGGAGTGCGGCCAGCTCGAGCAGGCCGTGACGTGCTACCGCACAGCGCTTCAGCTCAAGCCCGACCACCCGCACGCCTACAACAACTTGGGCAATGCGCTCAAGGACAAGGGCCTGGTGAAGGAGGCGCTGCACTGCTACACGACGGCGGCGCGCCTGCTGCCGCAGTTCGCGGCCGCGCACAGCAACATCGGCAGCGTGCTCAAGGAGCAGGGCAAGCTGGACCAGGCGCTGGCGCACTACCAGCAGGCCATCACCATCGACCCCAACTTCGCGGACGCCTACAGCAACATGGGCAACGTGTTCAAGGACCTGTGTCGGCTGGAGGAGGCGATCCAGTGCTACTCGACGGCGATCCGCCTCAAGCCGCAGTTCCCAGACGCCTACAGCAACCTGGCCAGCGCGTACAAGGACGGCGGCCGGCTCAACGACGCCATTACTTGCTACCGCAAGGCGCTGGCGCTGCGGCCGCACTTCCCAGACGCGTTCGCCAACTACTTCCACTCGATGGTGTTCATCTGCGACTGGCAGTCGCGCAAGCAGGACACGGAGACACTGCAGCGCTTCGTGGACGAGCAGCTGAGCGTGGACGGCGTGCTGCCGTCTGTGCAGCCTTTCCACGCGCTCGTGTACCCGCTGTCGATGCAGCGCTTCCAGGACATCTCACGACGGTACGCCGAGCGCGCCAAGCTGAACGTGAGTCTCGTGGAGCTGCCGCCCATGCGCTTCAAGAGCAAGCGCGCGTCCGAGCGGCTTCGCATCGGCTATGTGTCCTCGGACCTGGGCAACCACCCGCTGGCCCACCTGATGCAGAGCGTCTTCGGAATGCACGACAAGAGCAAGTACGAGGTCTTCTGTTACGCAACGTCGCCCGACGACGGCTCGATCTGGCGCAAGCAGATCGCCGGCAGCGTCGAGCACTTCTCGGACATTTGCACGCTCTCGAACGCCGACGCGGCGCGCACCATCCACGGCGACGGCATCCACATCCTGGTGAACCTCAACGGCTACACGAAGGGCGCGCGCAACGAGATCTTCGCGCTGCAGCCTGCGCCCGTCCAGGTGAGCTACATGGGCTTCTGCGGCACGCTGGGCGCCGACTACATCCAGTACATGGTGGGCGACGCGACGGTCGTGCCGCCCGAGTACCGTCGGTACTTCACGGAGAAGCAGATCAACATGCCGCACTCGTACTTCGTGAACGACCACAAGCAGTCGGCGCGGGACGTGCTGGACACGGACAAGTGTCCGTCGCGCGCGGACTACGGCGTGCCCGAGGACAAGTTCGTCTTCTGTAATTTCAACCAGGTGTACAAGATCGACCCCGTCACGTTCACGACGTGGATGAACATCCTCAAGCGCGTGCCCAACTCGGTGCTGTGGCTGCTGCGCTTCCCGCCTATCGCGGAGGCCAACATCCGTGCCGAGGCTCGCGCGCGCGGCATCAAGGACCAGACACGACTGATCTTCACGGACGTGGCCCCCAAGGACGAGCACCTGAAGCGCGGCTACCTGGCCGATCTGTTCCTGGACACGCCGGAGTGCAATGCGCACACAACCGGGTGCGACATCCTGTGGGGCGGGACCCCGATGGTGACGATGCCCAAGGACCGCATGGCCACACGCGTAGCGTCGAGTCTGCTGCGCGCTGCCAACATGAGCGAGCTGATCACGAACACGTTAGAAGAGTACGAGGAGCTCGCGGTGGGTCTGGCCAGCGACATGGACCGCTTGTGGGAGCTGCGACGGCGGCTCGAAGACGAGCGGCTGCGCTGCCCGTTGTTCGACACCCAGCGGTGGGTGCGCAACCTCGAGACCGGCCTAGAGATGGCCTGGGAGCGCCACGAGAATGGCCTCGCTCCGGACCACATTGACGTGCCCGATATTTATGACCTGGAGCAGCAGAAGGCCAAGAAGCACAAGGCAATCCTGTCGCTGCCGCCCGCAGCAGGGCACGCGCCATCCAGCAGCAACCACGGACACATTGGCAACGGCCCCGTTGGCAGCAGTGCGCTGCCGATGAGCGCGTTGCTTTCCGGCGGCCTGCCCACCGCCACAAGAGCAACCCCAGCTACAGAGCAACAATGAGTTTAAGGAGCGTGTTACTACCCACCACCTTTTTCGAAAATGAAGCGCTGATGCAGCGACTATTGAGTATTTCATGTTGCACTGGACATGTGCGGCCTTCCTCCTCATTACGCTAGCCGTACCCTTGTCACTCTCTCTGCGTGAAGACCAGCACGGCCATCCCGCCCACCAGCACGTATTTGAGCATCGGGTAGTCGTTCAGCAGGATCGTCAGCATGCCGGCGTAAGGCACCGATCTGGCAAAGGCAAAGCCAACAAGTCAGGACGACGAACAGCAAAACCAGCTACAAGTCGAATTCCCACGCACGCTCTCGCGATGCCCACGATGTCCTCGCGCTCGAGCCACGACTGGCCGTACGCGTACAGTCCGCTGCAAAATACCACAGCAGCGTTAGCTCTGTAGCTCCAACGAGAGCTCCAACCGCAGGACGAGTTCGTACCGGTCGTCCACGTTGTTGTTGTCTCCCTTGGTGAGGTACACTTGGTAGCCGTCCGAGGCCCTGCCGCATCAAGAAATATCCTCAATTAAGCCCGATCCTAACTCTTCCTCGTTTCGCTATGGCCGACTCACCGCTCGTGCAGCTCCAGCACTCGGTGCACAATGGGGATGTCGCGGCCCTTGACCTTGTACACGACGATGTCTCCGATGTCGAGCTGCGGCTTCTGCTTGGATACCGCTACGGTTAGAAACGCCTATTTCACTCTCGGGATGGCTACACAGCGGCCGCACCGTGTTGTCCAGGTACAGGATGTCGCCGCGCTGGAAGGCCGGCTCCATGCTGCCGCTGAGCACCACCACGACGGGCGATTCGCTCTGCGTGTAGACCATGAGCCCCTTCCAGATCATGAGCGCCGTGAGCACCACCATGGCCAGGTTCAGGCCCTGGTGGCCCAGCTGCCGCTTGTTGGCCCACAGCCGCTTCACGTCCTCCACCTGCTGCTGCAGCATCGTTCAAGGCTTTCCTCGTCCTTGCAGCTCAAAGTGACACGTAATGGATGCGTCCGATATACAGAGACGCATTTAGTGTGCAGCACACTAAATATTGAAAGAGCTGCACCATGCTGCGGATGGAGCTGCTCGCGCGGAGGCTGCTACCTCGCAGCGACGGTCTGCTCTCGCTCGGCCACCAGCGGCGCGGCGTACTAACCATCAAGAAGTTCACGCGGCCCGAGGCTGCACGGACGCTTGCCAAACCCAAGGCTGCTGCTCCCAAGGCGGCCGTCGTGGCAGTCGATGAACCGGACGCAGCGGCCACGGACGTTCCGGCCGCAGCCAGCTCGTCCATTGTGCGCTTGGCCAAGCGTATCGCCATGTCGGGACTGTGCTCACGGCGCGAGGCCGAGAAGCGCATCCAGAGCTTCGATGTGACGGTCAACGGCCACGTTGTGGCCGATGTGGCCACCACCGTGGACGTGCATAAGGACGTCGTGGCCGTGGACGGCCGCGTGCTCACCAAGACCCAGAAGGTCAAGATCTGGATGGCCAACAAGCTCAAAGGGGTGCGTACGAGGACACTTTGAGCTGGTGGACATTGGTGGACTAATGTGGTGGACCGCGTTTTGCAGGAGCTGGTGACGTCCAGCGACCCGCAGGGCCGACCCACGATCTTCGACCGACTACGCGTCATGGGCCTGACGCAGCACATGATGCCGGTGGGCCGCCTCGACTTCAACACGGAGGGCCTGCTGCTCTTCACCAACGACGGAGACTACGCCAGAGAGCTGGAGCACCCCAAAACGGAGGTGCCGCGGGTGTACCGCGCGCTGGTGCGCGGCAACGTGGCCGAGTCTAAGCTGCTGGAGCTGCAGCGCGGGCCGCTGGTGGACGGCGTCAAGTACCGGTCGATCAAGGTGACGGTGCAGTCCACGGACAAGAAGGACTCGTGGCTGCAGGTCAAGATCGCCGAGGGCAAGGTGCGTGCGGCATGGCGTCCGGTGCCGAGTGCGCTCTTCCTTTGCTAACCACTCGTTTGTGCTGTGCTTTTGACGCAGAACCGAGAGATCCGAAAGGCGCTGGCACACGTGCGGCTGGTGGTCAAGCAGTTGATCCGAGTGCAGTACGGACCGTACCGTCTCGCTGACCTGCCGGCTGGGGCCGTGCTGGAGGTTCGCGCCAAGCCTTTGGAGAAGAAGCAGTTCAAGAAGCGGAACGACGACAAGGATCGGTAGTGTGCTTGCCTCTCCTAGTCCCAACGGCAGTCACTCATGGTGTCATACAAGCTGGCATTCAAACTGTTCCTTCTCTATTGTCTACACTGATTCCTCGAGCTTTGTTCGCTCGTGCCCCAGCTGCTCGCCGAGGGCTCATATACCCTTCTTCCGGGTGGACTGCTCTTCATTTTGCCAGTCTTGCAGCCGTCTGGCGTTGCTAGTTGGCGGGGTCTACAGCTCGAACGATTCCCGCTCGGCGCTGATGGTGTCGCTGTCGAGCGACGAGGTGGTGTATCGGTCGTTGTCTGTGGGGGACTCGATGACGCTGTACCAGTCTGGAACGTCGGTGCGCGACGTGGTGCTGTCCGTGGTGACGGGCGCACCCGCACTAGGAGTCTGCGTGAGGTCGTGGTTGATGAAAGACACGGGGTTGTGCTTCCTTGCTACAGCGGACGTGGTGGACGACGTCGACGAAAAGCGGTGCATGTCGAGGTTCTTGGGCACCTGGTGGGGGAACCACCCGGAGTTGCTCCGTCCAGGCTCGCTTGAGAGTCGTGATGAGGTCGAGTATCTGCCGTTCGTCGAGTACCTGTCGTAGCCGTCGCTCGTGGAGCACCGATCGTTCGTCATGGCCGAGGTTTCTGAGTCGCCGGCGTGGTGCACCGAGAACTCCGAGTATCCGCGGATGCTGAAGCTCTGCTCCGAAGACGCGTTCGTCTCTCGATTCGCTTGTGGCGTGTGTGTCGACACGCCATGCGCGGATAGACTGGCAATCTGCGAGGGTCTGCTGTTGGCCAGGTCGTACTCGGTGGACGATCGCGTGGTGGCGTTCAGCTTGGCGCGGGTGCTCTCGGTCAGTGGCAGGTCGCGTGACGCGAAGCTCGACCCGCTGGCCTTCCACGCAGACATGTCCTGCGCCGTGGGTGCGACGATCGAGGGTATCGAGACGGCAGGGAACGTGATGGTGGCGGTATCCGGCGGGATCGGCGTGTCCAGGTCGGGGTCTTCGGGGCGTCGACTCCTCCACACGACGAAGACGAGACTCGAGATGATCGTGAGGCCGACCGCAGCGAGCAAGCAGACCACGGCCGTCTTGGTGGAGGACGAACCGTCGAGAGTTCCGCTGGTGGCGTCTGCAGCACTCTTTGATGCCGACGACAATGAGGACGCGCCCGCACTTCTCTCTGCTTCGCCGTCACGCAAACTGCTGCTCTGAGAAGACGTCGATTCCTGAAGTATTGTCGCGCTCGTCTCCGCTGGCACGGGCGTGGCTGGAGTTGCCACTGTCGAGGTAATCGGGGCGCCTGTGCTCACCACCGTCGCCGTCGCCGCTTCCATTGTTGCTGCCGCGGGCGTTGAAGCAGGTGGCGTTGTGGTGGCCGCTTCGGTCGCTGGTGGGGACGTCGTCGTTGCCGCCTCGGTTGCTGCTGGTGTCGCTGTGGTGGCGACTGGAGTCGCTTCGGTCGCTGGTGGTGGTGCTGTGGTGGCGACTGGAGTCGCTTCGGTCGCTGGTGGTGGTGCTGAGGTTTCTGCCGGAATGGCCGCGATGGTCGCCTCTGAGCTGGCCGCCGTTGTCACCGTGCCGACGTCCTGTGCCTCGTTTGGAGACGCCACCATCGCCAGGGTCATCACTGCAACTGCGAAGGCCATTCGCCATCGCACGAGTCGAACCATGGCGCTGCCTGAGGGCTCTGCAGCGTGAAAGTCTCTGAATGAGGCGAAACGGATTGTGGCGCCGCCGACTTACGAGCCTCACGCGCACGAGAGAAAGAGTCAAGCGGAGCTTCGAGTTTTCGTGCACGGAGCCCCACACCTGCTGAACACCAGAGAAAGCCGGCCGCTCGTGGGACGAAGCCCACAGGAAGAGGTGGGGTAACGCCGCCTTGAGCGGGCAGTAACCTCAACACAACCGACCACAACGCCGGACGTCGGTGGCCTTGACTGTCCGGAACAGACATCCAAGTCGCTAGCTGGCATGGCTGCAGCTTGCTGCCGGATGCATCGCTGCCCCGAGTTCAGAAATCGCTGTACGACGTGCGGTTCTGCTGCCACGCCGGACGAGCAGCAACGCATGATGCAACATTGCGTCGCTCGACTAGCAGTAGGAAATTCACAGTCGAGTGCCGCCGACCAGCTCGACAGTCTCCGTTGCTGCGATCGAGCGGAGCTGCATCGCAGCTTGCATCGGCACAGGCCTCGGCTTTCGCCAGGCTTTCCGAGAAGCAGCAGCTCCGGCGCTCGACAACTGCCCCGAAACGACCTCGGCCAGGAGCAGCTTCGACAGCTTCGACAAACACTTCAACGAGGACGGTAACGACTGCACGTTGCACTGGATCGACACTCGCCCTGCTGGTTGCATGCTCGCGAAGCAAGGCCTGGCATTAGATACATAAGACACAAGACTACGGATACTCGAGCTACAGGATCTCGCCGAGCTGGGCCGACTGAGCCAAGGCCTGCGCCTGCTGGTCCGACTGCATCATGAGCTGCTGCATCTGCTGGAGCTGCTGCAGCTGCTGCTCCTGGAGCGTCTGCTGCGGGTGGAACTGTTGCGGCGGCGGCGTCTTCCTGGTCGCGCCGCGCTTGCGGTCCAGCGCGTGCTGCTCCACCGTCTCCTTGAGCTTGCGGAAGGTGGTGCGGATGCTCTTCTTGGTGTGGTCGTCGAAGCGCAGTCGGTCCAGTTCGGGCAGCAGCAGCTTGAAGCACTGGACGAGCTGCTCATTCGTCGCGGGCCCGTCCGCCGGCTTCCCCACAGACGACGACGGTGTCGACAAACCCAGCACGTCCTCCACGCTCCCAGCGGAGCTTGCGCTCTCTCCAGTCATCACGTTAGGAGACAGCGCCAGCGCCGATGCTGCTGCAGCTGCAGCTGCAGCCGCCGCGGCCGACGACGTCGAAGATTCAAGCCGAGCGTGCAGCTCTTGCAGCCGCGGGGTCAAATCGGCAGAGGCCACTGCTTGCTGTCTGGCCAGCTCCGCGGCACTGGGCGAGGCCTTCTTGGCGTGGTGCTTGGTGTCGTTGCCAGTAGTGTCCGGTACAGTAAACACGAAGTCCGTCTCGTCCAGTCCCGCGCAGTGGATGCCCGAGTTCTCGTCGCGCGGGCTCACAAACTCGTCAATGGGCAGCTGCCGCAAGATGTCGAGCGCCGACACGGTGTCGCAGATCTCCTTGTCGATGTCGTCCTCGATGGAGTCGAAGGCCGCCATCATTTCGGCGTTCGGTTTGGGCGCGAGAATCTCCGTGGCCGCCCAGCATTTGCGGATGATCTCCTCGGGCAGCTCCTGCTTCCAGCAGTGACGCGCCCAGCGCATGGCCTGCAGCTGCTCCACGTGGAAAACGCCCTGCCGCCCGGCCTCGAAGCGGTCCAGCGCGTACAACATGTGGTAGCGGCGATACCGGCGCTTGAACGCCGTGATGATCCCCGCGTCCAGCGGCTGCATGGTCGTCGTCATCGACGACGCCATGGCCGCCATAGCAGATGAGCTGCTGAGGTCCGCCATCGCCGAGGACGTCGAGACCTCGGCTTTCGTCGCAGGTTCCGACTGGTCTGCGTCGGGAATGGCCGCGTCGCTCATGCCGGCCGCTGCGATGGACTCCGAGGCGGCCGAGAGACTGGTGCTGTCGTCCGCGCTGGCCTGCATGGCCACGTGCACGGCCGTTGGGAGCGGGTCGATGGACGGCGGCAGGATCTCGAGCCGCACGTTGGTGAGCTCGAGTCCGAGCGAGACATGGGACGGCGCGGGCGACACGAGCAGCAGCACAAAGCGGCCCTCGTCGCGCATGCGGGTGTCGACGGCCGAGACCCAGTCCTGGAACATGACGGGCGTCATCCACGCGCGCTTGTTGTTCTGGTAGTAGAAGTGGCGCGAGTCAGCGTCCAGCTCGTCGGTGGGTCTGGGGATCTTGCCAGGCCCGATGAACATGGGCTCCATCCTGTCACTGGCGTCAGCATTGACGGCCAAGACGACGGTGAGTCGCTCGCCGCTGTTTTCTCTCCTGGCTGCGCGGCCGCGGCCCGCGGGTTTCTCGGGCGAGAGCTCGTAGTAGAGCCCTGAAACCTGCATGCTGTACACGTCGCGCGGCTCGTACACGCGCGCCACGGCCTGCAGCTGCTCGAGCGAGTTGATGCTGCTGTCCAGGCCGGCGCCGACGCCGGCGTCCATGGCGGCGGCGCTGCCCAGGCGGATGTTGTAGCGCTTCTTGAAGCCGCCCAGCCAGCCGTTGGAGAAGCTCATGGTGGACGCGATGCCCAGCTGCTGCGCCAGCGCGCGCGCCTGCGTCTTGATGATGTCGCCCGAGATCTTGAGCCCGTTGTGGCGCGCGCACAGCACCCAGTTGCACAGCGCCGTGTCCAGCTCCGGGTGCGTCACGAGCCCCTTGCGCCGTGCCGACAGGTCGCGCGGCGCCATTTGCGTGAGCTCGTCGGCGCGCGCCAGGATCTTGGAGATGGTGGACTGGTGCGGCAGGTGCGTGAGCTGGAACTCGCGCTTGGCCCATTGGCACAGCTCTTGCTGCGTCATCTTGACCTGGCCGAACTTGATGCACAGCTGGCGCTTCTGCAGGTTGGTCAGGTTGCCCATGGGCTGCGAGCGCCGCTTCTTCTTGGACGGGGCGGCGGCGGCGGCATTGGCAGCGTCGGCCGCGGACGGAGACGGCGGCGCGGAGGAAGAATCGGGCGCCGGACGCTTGAGCATGACAATGAGGGGGGAAATGGCCGAGTGGAGGGGAAGGAGTCAGTTTGACAGGTCCACCCGCGATTCTTATTGGCTGAAAGTCTGGTTGGAGGACATTATATTGTGTGTGCTACACACATAAATGCAGCCATGCGATGTCGAAGCCCAGGATTCCGACGCTGGCTGGAGCTATTCCCCGTCGCAACGCAAGCGATGCTGCTTTGCCACGGTCTGCTTGTTCGTGCGTGGCGTTTCCCGGTGTTGGAGATCCAAAAGTTGATCACACGGCGATCCTACTGGAAACTCGTGGTGTCGACACTGTCGAGTGAATAAGGTCGCTTGTGCAGTGGCTAGCGAAATATAGAGTGAGAGGAATGGCGTCACCACCTTCCATCCTGATGAAGTGTGAAGCCTCCAAGTTGGTGACATCAAGCAGAACATCCAGTCGTTTCACTTAGATCACGGCGGCCTGTTCAATAAGATCCTTGAAATATTGGTTAGGTCAGGCCCGATAGAGCAGTTGATGCTTTAGGACAACCCCTCTTGTCCCTGTCATTCATGGCGCTGCCTTGGTTGTACAACTTGGCTGCTCACTGTTCATCCTGGTCTTGAATCCACACCACACCGTGTCAAGCCACAACTTACCTGACACCTCTCATGAAACCTCGGGCTGTCTGTCGCCAGGAAGGTTTGTCACGACGGCACATCGCTCTGGCCTGCCACTCGCTGTTGCTCCGCAACTGTGTTCAAGCCTGCGTTGCTGCCTACATGTACCGACAGGCTGGATCGCATCCCAGCAAACCTCGTGGGCGCCTGAAGCGCAATGCCGCCGCTGGAAATCGTCGCGCGAGCGCATGGCATGGGAGTGAACTCCCAGACTCCTGAGTCCCATTGGGACGGGCGATTTCAACGGCAAATTCGGTCAAGTTTGGGAACAGCCAGCGCATACACGTCGCGATATGGATAGGGAACCGATCAATGCTGGCCGGCCCACTTCTCCTGCCGGCACTCAACATCGATGTATGGGCGGCGGTTGCTCCGTGGACACGCTGCAGGCTCGCGAACTCTGGCTGTTGACAGTCTGCCCGACTCCGCTCGGCCACTTTGCCTGCAGCATGGCGCACATGTGGCTTGCGTGAAGAGGGCGATCTTGCTGTTTTGCACATGGTTGAAGAAGCCGGTGATGACGATGGCATAAACGCGCGCGCGTAAGCGGTACCTCGTCACAGGTCATGCTTTGAGCGGGCAAGACGCCGTCGGCACTGATAGTGGCGTTGGCAAGCCGCCATGGCACGGCAGACACGCGAAGACGGGGACCTGGGCAGCGCGGATTTTCGCGAGCGGCTCCAGTCTCGAAACGCGCGTCGGGATCGGCGTCGATCGAGCTCGTCTATGCTTTCTGTTGTTGTTGTTGTTGTTGTTGTTGTTGTTGTTGGGGCAGCTAATGAGCCGCTGCACTTTGGCCCAACGATGCTGCTGGTCTTGCTGCTGTTGCTGAAGGACGGCTTCGACAAGTTCCACCGCAGCGCTAGCGCTTCCAACTCGGCGCAAGTTTCCGGCGGTGGTGACTCATCGGTGGTTGAAGCAGCAGAGCCGCGCGCCGACATCTTTGCTGCGTGGCTTTCCAGCCGAAACGGTCTGGCGCTATTTATGACTGACGCTCGCGTGGGGCCGCAGCAGCGCTGGAGTCACTCCCCATTGTGCTTCGCCACCCCCACTTGCCCCACCACTACCAGCCCCACCACTACCGTCACCCCGCAGCAATGTGCAACACGACGATGATCCCGAGCCGCCTGCCCGCGTTCGTGGAGGACCCTGCCATGTCGCCGGTCTCCGCCAAGCCGCTCTCGCTGCCGACGCTGCACGTCGCAGCTGCCACCGAGCGCCGGCAGCAGCTCTCGAGCGAGCGGTTCGCGCGGTGTCCGAGCGGCGTCTCGTTCGAGAACGAAGCCTTCCGCCTGCGCACACAGGCCAAGATCTCGGAGCTCGTGCGCACGGCTGCCACTGCCACTGCCCCGGCATCCAAAGAGAGCAGCACCAACGCGCTGCTCGCCAAGAAGGCGCTCAAGTACCGCCGCGTGCTGGAGCGGTGGTCTTTTGCTGGCGCTGTGTCGTGCTAAAAGCGTCAGCCACAACTATTTATTCGCCTGCTTTGCCGCCGAGAGGGAACAGCAGTGTCACTCATAGACTCGAATGTAGCCCCATGTCAGTATCATATATGTACGTCTCTGATCCACCAGCCATTGTCCAAACTTTAGCAATGAATCCCCGTCTTGCTACTGCACCAACTGCTGCCGTGGAGCTACTGAGCCGAGCTCGGTGCAAGGCTTTGGCTAACGTGCTCGCTAAAGAGTCGAGCCTCATCAGAGTGGGGATTTACGACGGAAATCTTTGTCAAGGAATACATTCTGTCGGCAAGGTGGGTCTTGTCATGACGCTCTTCGTTATGTCTTGCTTTTCGCTCTGATCTTCTGACATATATCGCAGGACCGGTGTCTTCCGTCTGGGATCGTTGGAGCGCTGTTGCTTGTTGGTTTCGCCTATGTTGCTGCGGTGGTGGCAGCTTCAAGTGGTTTTCGTTAGCCACTCTGGTATCGCTTTGAGGATCAGAGACGTTTATGAGGTTGCATTGGTGCCTTGCGTGGTCAACTTGAACGCAGTCCTGTCAAGTCGTAGCTTAACTGGAACCTCTAAGAAACCTGAAAGATCTCCACGCCGGTGGACCGCTCTGGTCTACCATGAGTCTATGTTATGTTGGCTACGTGACGCTACTTCTCAGCGCCAGCGACTGACCTCGAGGTACCAGGAAGCGCAACGTCGCTGCACTTCACACAGATCGTCGCGCAAGCGCACGGGACGGCAGTGGCAGCGGTAAACTCGTTCCGTGTGGGATCAATGAGCGAAAGCATGTCTCGCGCCGAAGTTATTTAGTTAGGGGTCGATCAAAGCTGGCCGGCCCACTATTCCTGCCGGCACTCAACAACGATGTAATGAGCGGCGGTTGCTCCGTGGACGCGCTGCAGGCCCAGCGTTTCGCGAACTCTGGCTGTTGACAGTCTGCCCGACTCCGCTCGGCCACTTTGCCTGCAGCATGGCGCACATGTGGGAGGGCGATCTTGCTGTTTTGCACATGGTTGAAGAAGCCGGTGATGACGATGGCATAAACGCGCGCGCGTAAGCGGT
>JAABLK010000884.1:0-14725 GCA_012295415.1 Phytophthora chlamydospora | reverse complement strand
AGACTACTGATTTTGGCTACTGCAGATTGAAGCTGATGTCCGACTTCCCTATTAATTTTGTTTGCAGCCAGCTCAATCGTTTGTACGCACCACTCAATGGCTTTCAGGGCACCAAATTTACATGGGTTCTCAACCCACTCGTCTACGGACATCAAGGCGTACTCCATTTTCCTGCGAAGGGCATCGCGTTTGACGCAATATATGAGTTGCAAGTTCGCTCAGCGTAGAAGCAGGGAACGACCGATGGTCAGCAGCCGCTGCAGCTTGGTCAGCCGTACCCTCTTCTGGAAGGGCCTTGAAGGGCAGGTCACCATGGTCGCACTGCGACGGTTGGAATCAATTAAGGAGGAATGCGGTTCGAGGGTGGCAGCGTTGGTCAAGGCCGTCGCCTTCGCGCCATCGGCGACGTTTGGATTCGTCCAAAGGCTCGGATACGGCGTGCTGATTGGCGGAGATTACCAGTCATGGCATACCAGTTTCAGATAGCTTCCTCGAACCTATAAAGTGTTAGGTGTCCACTCACCAGGCACATTACTGTACAGAGCACTCAAATGCCATAATTTTTGTCCGAGTTGGACATCTTCCATTGCATTACCTATTGAGTTGTCCCTTCATAAATATAAATACCATATTCGGAGACCCTGAACCTGGTGGTGTGGCAGCTTGAAGCAGCATCGCTTCAGCTCATGGGCACGTGCGGTGCAGGTGCGCGGTCCCCACTTTGTGGTTCATGCACATGGGCGCTAACGTTCTGTGTGTTGTTAGAATAGCCACGAGAGTATCTCGATTGGATAAATAATGATAAAATATACACAAATTGCCGCCGCCTTTCGTGGTTTTCATTTTCGAATTTGCCGCCGATCTCATCTGACACACACCAGCAGAGCGCCATGCAGAGCCGAGATGAGCCGCCATCAGTTCCCGTACCCGTCACGCCGGCCAAGCGTAGGCTGGCCTTCCATGATCGTGCATCGATCACGGAGTACATCAACGACGTGGAAAGTCCTCGGCACGGGAACATGGTGTTTCGCAGGCAGCGCAGTGGGGGGAACTTCGTGGTATACGCCTGTCTTCAATGTGGCGCAGAGTGCCGGTGGTCCAAGAGGCAGAACACCACTGGGTTTCGTCTTAACCAGGTGTCCAGGACGCCTGGCAGAGCTTGCTTACCCCAAGACAATAGCCAGTCTTCGCTTGTCCAAGAACCAAGCGCGCTAAGAGCGGAGAACAAGCTGCTCAAGCAAAAAGTCCAAGAGTTGAGGACCAAGGTGCGAAGCCTGGAGGTGGATCAGACTGAACTCGAGGCGGAGGTGGATGCCCTGCAGCAAAAGAACGAAAAAATCACCCTCGCCTACGCTGAATTGCGCCGTACTTCGCACAACATCATTCAGGTCCGCCTTGTTGGCTCATTCTTTTGATTGGTTTATCTACTTAACAAATTGTGCGCTGCACAGGAGCTTCGCGGAACTGTCCGCGTCCTGGTGCGAGCTAAACCAATTGTTGACGACGAAGCTTCAATTTTGTCGTTTGGAAGCGACGGGCAGCACCTCACCGTGATGAACAAGCAGTCCACCCAGACGTTCGTATTCGACAAGGTGCTGCCCATGTCAACCACACAAGATGAAGTGTACGCCGAGGTATCAGGACTGGTGCAGTCCGCCCTCGACGGGAACAAAGTTTCGCTATTTGCCTACGGCCAAACAAGCTCCGGCAAAACTCACACGGTAAGTCCTCTGTTCTTGTATTTGTTATGGTACTAACGAAATTTGATATGCTATCCTGCTTTACTATAGATGCTGGGAGACTGTCATGGCTCTCTGCGCGGCATCATTCCGCGCGCAGTGCAGCAGGTGCTGGACCAAGTCACTGAACTGAGAAGTGATGCTTGGAAGTATTACGTGGAGGTGTCTGCCTTACAGGTGTACAACGAGCAGGTGCACGATCTACTTTGTCTAGGTGAACGCAAGACGTTGGCCGTCCGCAAGCTCGGGGACCAGGTCACGGTGCCAGGACTTGCCCGAGTTCGCGTGAATTCGAGTGCCGTTGTTGAAGAACTGCTACAGCGAGCAGTTCGTGGCCGTAGCACAGCGAGCACCGCGATGAACCCACGTTCATCGCGCTCGCATTTTGTCTTCACACTTCACCTCGTCGGTGAGAACGTGCAGCGCCCCGAAAAGCGGCATGGTGAGCTCCACCTTGTGGATTTAGCCGGTAGTGAGCGGATTTCGAGCTCTACCGGTCAAGACAGTCGCTCTAGCGAGACCAAGGCCATCAACAAAAGCTTAAGTGCTCTGAAGGATGTGTTTGAAGCCATCCGCAACGGCAGTGACCACGTAAGTGCTGGCACTGAGCAGGATTTGTTGGTGTTATCTAACAAAATTCATGTGCCAGATCCCAGTTCGCAACTCAAAGCTGACTTTTCTGTTGCAGAGCAGCTTCCAGAACGGCGGCAAAGTCAGCTTGATTGCCAACGTTTCGTCAGCTGTCAGCGCCGCGGCGGAGACACTGTATGCTTTGCGCTTTGCCACAATGGCAAATGCGTGCGCCCTCGGCAGACCGGAGCACCCGACCAAGCCGCGCTGAAATGGTAGCGATCGTGACAGCACGACGAGAAGTTGGCGCACGGCAGTCAATTCAAGTTTACCTTTTTGAGACGCCAGTACGCTCCTCTTCGTCGTGCAACCACTTCGCATTTTGTCCTGACCGCTGCACTGCGCAGTCGACACGACTGCTTCTATCTGGAAATGCTCTCGAACGATGCGCCGACTGCTGTCGCAAGCTCATGTGGGGGAATCGCGTAAACCTCGTCGACCACGCCTGCACCACACAGAAAAAAGTCCTCGGACTGGAGGCAAGCGTCGATGATAATTTGTGTAGCCTGTTGCTCTCGCAAGCCAACTGGTCCCAGACATCCTCGTGAATATCCGAACACTCGCACCAGCGTCTGCACAGAAACACAAAACCAATGAGCACCTTTCCTCACTAAAGCATCGGCGGAAGTAACAAGCGCACCTCCTGATCAGCTAGAGAAATATCCTCCGGGTCCGCTCCCAAGAGAGTTCCAAGAGCCTGCATATCGATCGATCGATCCAGTGGTAGTACGGCTACCGCATGAGTAAGACGTCGTGGTACGTTCGTCTGCTTCTCTCTCCGAACAAGTAGAGCAATGCTCTTGACTAACAGCCCCTTCCGCTCACTCTCGTCGCATTTCAGAAACCGAACTGCGACTCCCAACGCTTCCAAAGCTGCTTTGACGTGCTGCTTTCCAAGCGGTTGAGATATCGACGTCATTGCCCAGGAATGAGAGAGATTCCGACTGGTATCAAAGGTTTTCATGAAGTCCAGGACCCGGTCGATTGTGGAGCAGTTGTCAGTTCCAGGACGAGTAAAGCTGACGTCGGTCAGTAAGTGCACTGCCAGCCGCTGAACAGCATACGCGTCTTTCGCTGCGTACTCGAGCTGAGAGTTAGAAAGTGGTCGGCTGCCCCAGTCCGAGCACTGTTGCTCCTTATCCACTTGGTCTCCGAGACACGCATGATACAGTCGCGACAGCCCCCAGGTTTTGGCCGGCACGCGCCGATACAGAGCGATCTCCTTCAGTTCAAGCAGCAATGGAGTGGTGTGACGCGTTTTCCTCATGCTTGCGCTGTCAAAGAGCACGTGGAGTTCAGGGAACGAGTTCTTGATTCTCTGGATGTCACTGGAGACGCAGAAGCCGATCAACAGGAGTCTAGACGCGGATCTCCAGATGAACTGTAAAGGTGTCGCAGCTGCAGCTCCGAGGACCTGGACGTCGACCACGTAGACAACGTTTCCGACCGCGAGTTGGTAGATGCTTAGCCCCGCTTGGTCTTCATCGACCTGGTTGTTCGGCTCTTCGTTGTAGGCCATACGTTCTACGTGGCTTCGCTCGTCAGGAACCGCGTTAGAAGTTGAAACTTGCTCTTTCACCAAGAATTGCGGTCGCCACTCACAGTCAATGCCCACAAGCATGCCTTGAACAAGTGCTTGTTCGTCGCAATGGTCTTCACTTTGGACAATTAATTCGCGTTCCTCCAGGTGTCGAATTACTTCTTCGATCTCCTGTAAAGAATCAACGTACTTCCACTTGAATTCAACCGAAGCTGCCTTGCTCAGAACTCGATTCTTTGCATGATCGATAGGAACTCCAAGTGAAGGCTAAGACAGCTCATCTGTTGTAACAAACTTTGCGCTTTGAATTGCAGACGCCAGTGCAGCTTCCGTGGTGGAGTTCTGGGTTCCGACAGCAACTTTCTGAAGTCGCTTCAGAGCCTTCGTCATGTTCAGCAGTGAGAGGTGCTTGAAGAGGTCCAGCATCATGGCATGATCCTTTACTACAATGACAAGCCGCTCAGCGCTTTGCCAATCACACTGAGCGACGAATTCAGCAAAGATGCTCTGAACTTTGCGGGAATCCGCAGTCGCCATTAGGGTGTTGAGGCCTGGCACTAGCTCTCCGACGCTAAACACTCGAATTACTTCGACAACCACCGCGTTCCAACGAGGGCTCCATGCAGCAAGCAACTTGTCAAGGAAGCCTAATTTGCTGCCCGTATCTGAGCCTCCCCACTGCTTTAAATGAGCAGCACTCAGAGTCAGGTCGACCGCTCGAAGAAGGAGATTAAGGAACTCCCACCGTTCGGAATTACGAGCAACTTCGGCAAGGAGAGCGACCCAATCCGAGCATTCTGTTGATGTATTTGTACCGGGTTCATCACCGCGATTCAAGCCAGCAAACACGTCCAGCAGCAAGTATCCTACCCTTCGCGCAAGCTTCGAGTCGTCATCACCGTTAGCATCGAAGATTAACGACTCCAGACAAGAACGGAGGTACGCGGATTCATCATGACGGTGTGCCAGAACGCCGTGTTGTCTCCTCCCAAGAAGAAGTTCCTTTGTGGATCTTTTCAGCTCGGCGTGAGAAAAGAGAACCTTCTCAGATCCCAGCAATGCCACGAGTTCTTGGCCCAGTTCACGAGGCCCAACACATGAAGGGTCAACAAATTTGTGCCGCTTTTGCTCTTCCTGAGCACCCACCTGCTCGACGTCGGGTTTGATGAAGCCTTCGCTGCCCCGATCCGTGCGACGAGCTTCATATTCGCGTTCATCATCCCCAGTAACGACGTTCCTGCGCAGAGTGCGTCTGAATCGAACCGGTTCGTGACACAGAGGCGAGGGATCCCAGCACATGGGATCAAGAATGAACCCTCTCGACAGCTCGTACCAGTGCTGGGTCGTACGCTCCACGGAGCTTAATGGACAACGCACGAGTTCAGCCACCAGCAACGGCATCGCTACTCCGCCGCTTTTGTTCATCTCGGCTGAAGACGCGACTTTCTTAAAGTGATCGCGGACAAATTCCATCAATTCCTCGAGTGTCAGCGCCTCAACGAGCGGGATATCCAACCGCTCGTCTCCTTCTACGATAACTTGGCCAGACGTGGCGTCTTCCACGGCAACAACAGGCGATAGCCAATGCAGCTTGGGGAGTATCACAAACCGACTCTCCCCTAGAGAGTTCTGGTCATTCGCGCGCACTTTGGCAGGCAGATCCGTCTCCATATCCGTTGTCCACCAGCCTCGTAAATGATCAACTGCAATGCTGGGATTCGTCAACGATTTCAAGCGAGCAGAGCCGTTTACAGGGTTTCCAACAGGGTTCCGGTGGAAGTGCCAGTCATGCGCGACTGTCGTCTCCGAGGTTGAGGCGAAATGGCTCAACGGTTGGAACAAGTACCCGCGCAAGACGATGTGGGACTGCACACTATCGCTGTAGTTCTCTTTGAGCCACGCGCGCACGCTCTCACCACGACGCATGGCCAGCTTCCGGTCCACCTCCTGCACTCGCCAAGCCAAGTTTTCACCAAGATGAGGACCGACGAACTGTTCCAGCGGTACGAATCTATTGTTTCCTGATGGTGCGTTGCTCTCCCCACCCCCAGCCATGTCCATGGGATTGAGCAAAAAGAACTTGACGGACGACTCGACGTGGAAGTCGCGCTGTTCACACGTCTTGGTCAACGGAAAACTGCAGCGAAACAGGAACTTGAGCTGCCCCACGGTCCTGTTGGTCGATGACACGATCTGTTTACCGATCTCCATCTTCGCCACTCCGAGGTGAGGACAGTATCGCAGCCAGTACTCCAGCAACGTCGAGAAGTAGACACCCAGCGCCAACGATCGCCCGTTCGACGTCATTTCTACAGCCCCAGAGGCCCATTTTGAGTCAGTTCCACGTTCATCAACCTCCTCATCAAACGGTTCTCGCTTTACCTTGCAGGAACGTCACCAAGGGCGTTGGGTCCACCGCGAGAGCGTTCAACCATTCGATGACAGCGTCAAGTTCCAACGCTTCCACTCCGAATTCCGCCGGTAAAACAGGGAACCGATCGCCGCTGAGCATATGCGGACTCGTGACCGTCCATAGTAAGTCACGCACCACCTTGGGCATGGCCAACACGCTTGGCAGACGGCAGCGCCCATTGTCCACAGACATCTCTGCTTGGGTCTCCGATAGTGAAAATGTGCGGCGGCTGTAACGGATGCGATTGGATAAAAACTGCCTAAACCAAGCAGAAACAAGAGCACAACTTAACTGCAACATTTTCACACAATGAATAAGCCACTGTACAGGGATCTGGTTCCAGACTATGCGTGGCATATTTCTCCATCCCCCTGTAGCCTTTTACTTGTGCTCTTCGACGATTTGTGCGTCTTCGTCGAGATCGACTTCCACCTCGCTCAGATCCGTCGGGCCCGTCACGGCAGCGGAAGGCGCGATGATCTGCACGCTGCCGTGTCTGGTGAACTTCGGAGGCGCCGAAGCGTGCGGCACCGTCATGAGCTCCGGGTCCGACACGGGCGAGTTGAGGTCGCTTGCGTCTACGGGCTCGTCGCCTTCGTCCACGGAAGCGGCCACACCCGAGCCGCCGGACGCGCCGGCAGTGGCGTTGCTGGGCAGCGAGAACCCGCGCAAGGCGCCGATAGCGCTCAGGGCCTTGATTTTCTTGCGCGCGCGCTTCCACTTGGCGTGGACCGTGAGCTTGGCGTTGATGCGGAAGCCCTCCATGAACTCGTTGATGTTGATCTCGTTGTCGTGGCTGAAGTCCATCATGCGCATGTAGTCCAGGCCGTTGGTGCTGAACGGCTTCGTTCCAGGGGGCAAGTGCTCGTTCAGCAGCTTGATGCCGTTCTCCAGCTCTTCCACGGAAATGGTGCCGTTCCCGTCTCGGTCAAGCACACGGAAGAGCGCTTCGAGTCGGGAGCGATGGCGGTACAGCGAGTTGAAGGCGCCGCGCTGCTTCTCGCGCTCCGGGTCGACGTTCTCCTCGCTCTCCACACGTCTCACGGCTCCTTCCGCGTTGTAGCGGTCCAGGAAGTCGTTGTACGGCACCAACCCTTCCTCGTCCACTGCGGTCAGCAAGGGCTGCAGCGCCTTCCAGTCCAACGACAGATCCAGCACGTCCTCCATGATGGCCCCCCACGTCTGCACCGGCAGCTTGCCCGTCTTCTCCTGGTCAAAGTGTTCGAACTCGTCGATCAAATCGGAGCGGTACTGCACGATGAGCGAGAAGAGCGCGTCCAGGTTGGACACGGCCATGTCGCGACTCTCGGCGCTGGCCATGTACTGGAAGAAGGCCGGCTTGTCCTTGCCCGACGGCACGCGCATGAAGCAGCCCAGGTTGTTGGCCTTGCCGCAGTAATTGGACGCCGAGAACAACGTCACCAGCATGCCTTTCTCCTTGTACGGCCAGTCGAAGCCTCTGGGCACGCACTCGTGGGAGCGCACGACCAGCGCCAGCTTGTTCTTGGTCATGAACTTCTGCACGACGTCCGGGCCGTAGATCGTTCCGGCGCCACGCTTGTTCTCTTCGTAGCCCTTGGTCGCCTTGGGGTCGCTCCACAGCAAGTCTCTGATGATTTGCATCTTGCGGTGGGGCTCCTTGTCCTTTCGGCTCTTGGCCTTCGTGCGATAGCGCGTGAGGTCGTACCCTGCACGGTCCAGCGTGTTGAACTCCTTGAGCAGGATGTTCTCGCGTGGCACTCCACCGTGAACCACCAGCACACGGCCGTCGATGAGCGTGGCAAGCGGGAGGTACCGGAAGCTCTCGCAGAAGAGGTCGTACACGAAGCGGTCGTACTTGATCTCGCACTCCTTCATGAAGCCGAACACTTGCGTGATCGAGTTCTCTTCGTGGTTGCCGCGGTTCAGCAGCACGTGGCGTGGGTACAGCAGCTTGAACAGGTAAATGATGACGGCGATCTCGACGCCGCGGTCGCCGCGGTCCACGAAGTCGCCGTTGAACAGGTACGGGTTGGACTCGGACGGCAGGCCGTTCTCGCGCAGGATCAACAGCAAGTCGTCCAGCTGGCCGTGCAGGTCTCCGATGATGGTAACGTGGTTCGCCGGCGCGATCTGGAACTCGACCATCGTCGGGTCCTTGCGGAACAGCGCGAGGGCCTCATCAATGACGCGCACCACCACGTTGCGCGGGATCTTGCGGCCGTTGCGGCACGAGTCGATCAGGTTCTCCACGTTCTTGAGCGTGATGACCTCGTCCAGCTCATCTCCTTGCACGTACATGTTGGCGATGTCGATGTTGCCCATCTCCTGCTGCGAGACGGCGTGCGGCTTGCCGACCTCTTCCGGCTTCACTTTGCCATCATCCAAGCCCGGAATGTAGTTCACTAACGCATCCAGGAACAGCGACAGCTCCAACTACAGCAATTAAAAAATAACATAAAATCATCAGCAAATTCATCTTGAAACACAAAATTGCACCAATTCATTGCAACACCCACCACTTCAGCTTCTTCGCGGTTCTCGAGGTCGTTAAAAAGCTTCCAATTGGAGATAATTTGATCCTCCGTGGGCGTTGAGGCAGTCGAAGAGGACGGCGACGGCGGCGGTTGCGTCTCTTGAGACGGAGCTGCTCCATACACAGAATCGATAAAGTATATGTTAGCTGCGCTCTTCAATCCGTTGCTGCACCTTCAGCCAATGACGCACCTGCTCGCTGCTCGCTAGCTGTAGGTCCATGAGACGTTCTGCTATTGCTGCCGCTAGAGTATCGTAATTAACGTCGCATTAGAGATCACTGAGCTTCAAGACACTTGGAAAGAGGTTCGTTTTAAAGCGTACCCAACTCCACCGCTCTTGCGTCGTGGGTGCTTGGGCGCCAGTCGCGTGGGCACCGGTGCTTCTCGATGACCCCCCATCTCGGAGGAGGGTTTATTGCCCATGATGAAGCCTGGATACAGACGATACAAAGCCCCAGGAACGAGCAGGAGCGACGCACGTGAGGCGGGAGGAAGAAGGCCGAAATGACGATGGCAGCGTAACGTCTGACTCGTAAAGGTTCACATATTGGCCAATCAGCGGGCGAATAAGAAGGCGCATGGTATTGGCCAATAAAAAGCGATGTTTAAAACGTCGCGAATTAACCAAAAGAGCCCTGAATTAATCGACCATTTATCCTGAGCCTAAATCAAACCTGTAACAAGGCAACTTGACCATGCTTCGACATCTCCTTCCCTGCAGCCTGTACATATCGCTTCGCTTTAGTCCGAGAGCGTCTGGAATGCCTGCTCCACCTCTTCGTCCAGGCCGCTGAAGAAGGCCTTGAGCTCGGCCTCGGGTTGCTTGGGCAGCTGGAACTTGGCCTGGATGATCTTCTGCAGCACCGGGTTCATGGACGTCTTGATCTGAGCCCACGTCACCTTGGCGTCGGGCGGCGAGTCTGCGATGGCCTTCTGGCTCAGGTTGTAGAACAGGATGATGGACCGCAGCATGCCCACGCTCTTGACCAGCGGACACGTGAAGTCGTAGTCCGAGAAGGCGTTCTGCTGCAGGAAATCCTCGCGGATGATCTTGGCCACCTCCATGATCACCTTCTGGTCCTCCGAGAGCGACTCCTTGCCGACCAGCTGCACGATCTCCGTCAGGTTGTCCTCCTTCTGCAGGATCTCCTGGCACTTGGTACGCAGCGTCGAGTACTCCGGGTCGATCTTGTTGAAGAACGGCTCGAGCACGCGCATGTACTTGGTGTAGCTGATCAGCCAGTTCACGGACGGGAAGTGCTTGCGCTGGGCCAGCTTCTTGTCCAGACCCCAGAAGACCTGCACAATACCGAGCGTCGCGGCCGTCACAGGGTCCGAGAAATCGCCACCAGGAGGCGACACAGCGCCCACGACGGTGACGCTACCCTCGCGCTTCGGGCTGCCCAGACACGCCACACGGCCGGCACGCTCGTAGAAGGCAGCCAGACGAGCTCCCAGGTAGGCAGGGTAGCCGCTATCAGCAGGCATTTCACCCAGACGACCCGAGATTTCACGCAGAGCCTCGGCCCAACGACTCGTGGAGTCGGCCATCATCGACACGTTCATGCCCTGGTCACGGAAGTACTCGGCCAGCGTGATCCCCGTGTAAATCGAGGCCTCACGGGCAGCCACGGGCATGTTACTGGTGTTGGCCACCAGCGTCGTACGCTTCATGATGGGCACCTCGCGGTCGTTGATGGTCATCGTGAGCTCGGGGAAGTCGTTCAGCACCTCCGCCATCTCGTTGCCGCGCTCGCCGCAGCCGACGTACACGATGGCGTCCGAGTTCGAGTGCTTGGACAGCGCCTGCGAGATGACCGTCTTGCCGCAGCCGAAAGCGCCAGGTACCGCGCACGTTCCGCCCAGCACGGACGGGAACAGCGCGTCGATGATGCGCTGGCCGGTCTGCAGAGCGACGTTGCCAGCCAGCTTCTCGGCCACGGGGCGCGGCTTACGCACGGGCCACATGTGCGAGAGGCCGAGCTTGTGCGTCGTGCCGGTGGTGTCGTCGCGCACCTCGAGCACCGTGTCCTTGAGCGTGAAGCTCTCGTTGTTGTCGGTGCCGGCGCCGTAGATCTTGACGACGGTACCGAAGACGTTGGGCGGGCACATGATCTTGTGCGAGTGCAGGATGTCGTTCTCGTGCACGAGGCCGAAGATGTCTCCGCCCGAGATGGGGTCTCCCTCGCGGAAGTTGACGGGCTTGTATCGCCACGGCTTGTCGGCGTTCAGCGAGGCCACGTCCACGCCGCGAGGGATGTACACGTCGTTGGTCAGGTCGCTGATGGCGTGCAGCGGGCGCTGGATGCCGTCGAAGATGTTGTCCACGATGCCAGGACCCAGTTCCACGGACAGCGGCTGCTTGCGACGCTCCACGGGGTCGCCCACCGTCAGGCCGGACGTGTCCTCATACACCTGGATGGACGCGTTGGTGTTCTCCAGCTTGATGATCTCGCCCACGAGCTTGTCGTGGCCCACACGCACCTAAAAGACCAGTCAAACCCACCGTTTAGCCGCTTTTACGCCAACGCTACAAACTGAACTGCGCAGCTAACGCACCAGCTCGTACATGGCGGCGCCGTGCATGTTCTCGGCGATCACCACTGTTTAAACGCGGCAAAAGACAGCCTGTTGGTTAAATCCGAGAAAATAGAACTATCCGCCTTGGTGCTGCTCGTGCAAGGGACAGCAAGGGCTGGTAAGGAGGAGAGAGGATGCACGTACAGGGGCCAGAGACCTTGTACACGTAGCCGAAGTCGGACTCCTTCTCATTGTCGCCGAAGACGTTGGCCATGGCTGCTTGGGGACGGAGATCTTACGCCCTGCTGCGATCTTTCACTTGCGTTTGGTATGTGAGTGCGGAACAGCCTTGAGGTCCAGCTGAGCACGACCAACTGGGCTTCAAGCGGCGCCCTGGTGTCATGTTTTGTATGGCTAAGAAGGGGTGAAAGACTCCGTTTTCCCCCAGGTAGGGAGGCAGTTGGTCGTCGAGATCCTTTCGCGTGTCTCGTCGCCCATTGGTGCAATTTGAAGGCACCTTTTCAGCCAATCGCAGTCGATAAGTTTTGGTTGGCAAGCGACGCAACGGCCACACTCGCACATCACCAACATGGCGGACCAAGTGGAGCAGGTTTCCGAGGCCCTGGCGGCCGCGCAGCTCAGCCCCAAGGCTGCGCCAGCAGTGCAAGACACCGGTGCTTCTAGCTTCTCCTATGCGGCGGCCGCAGCTGCCCCAGCGGCTCCGGTAGCTCCGGTACCGGCCCCAACGACCACCAAGAAGGTGTTGCACCTGGTCATCGACTCCGGCGCCATCATTAAGGGCACCAACCTGGGCGTACTTGCCGAGGTAAGTCATTGAGTCAATTTGCAATAGTTTGCAATGCTCGAAGTGGCTGGAAATGCTGACGGTGGTGGTGCTATTAGAATTTCTGGACGGTCCCCGATGTGCTGACCGAGATTCGCGACAAGAAGTCTCGCGCATTGCTGGAGCGCTTGCCCTTCACGCTGCAAACACGTGAGCCGTCGGCTGAGGCCATGAAGGCCGTGGTTAACTTCTCCCGCAAGACGGGCGACTTCACGTACCTCTCGCTCACGGACTTGCGCGTCATGGCGCTGTCGTACCAGTTCGAGGTGGAGGCCAACGGCGCTGACCACCTGCGCTCCAGTCCCGAGCTCTCGCAGACTGTCACACGTGCTGCTAACGGCAAGATCGTCGGTGGATCGCAGACCAACATTCCGTGCAAGTACTTCGGTACAGCCATGGGCTGCAAGTACGGCGATGAGTGCAGGTTCACGCACGACGAAGCCGCCGCCGCCGCTGCTGGCGAGGGTGAAGAGGCCCCCAAGAAGAAGGTTGACATCCCGTGCCGCTTCTTCAACACGCCCGAGGGTTGCAAGTTCGGCGACGGTTGCTCGTTCGTCCACAAGAAGATCGAGCAGCTCGAGGAGCCCGAGGCTTCGGCCGAGCCTGTGGTGAAGCACGTGATCCGCGACGAGATCCGCAATGCCGACGTCAAGTCGCGTATTATGGGTGGCTTTGCGGCCTCCAGCAACGCCGGTGCCGCCGATGACGACGGGAAGAACTGGATCACCGACGACAACTTTGCCAAGTTCACGACGTCGCCGTTCGGTGACGGTAAGGGGCTGGAGGAGATCTCCTCGCGTCTGCCTGTGGCGTGCATCACGACGGATTTCTCCATGCAGAACGTGATGCTGCAGATCGGCCTTCGCCTGTTGTCGACCGAGGGCATGATCATCAAGCGTGTGAAGCAGTGGATCCTCCGCTGCATCGCGTGCTTCACGACGTCCACGGAGATGGACCGCATGTTCTGCCCCAAGTGCGGCAACAGCACCATGGAGCGCGTGTCGTACAGCCTGGACCGGGACGGCCACATGACGTTCTACACACGGGCGAACCGCCCCACAAAGCTCTCGGGCTCCAAGTTCTCGCTGCCCAAGCCCAAGGGCGGTCGCAACGGCGACCTGTTGTTGCGTGAGGATCAGCTTCTCGTCGGTATCTGGAACCAGCGTCAGCGACAGCACAAGAAGGTGATGCAGAGTGCGTTCGGCGAGAACGTCGCACACGACCTCGGCGTCAAGGCCGAGAAGCAGACGGGCATTGTGGTGGGCTACGGCCGCATGAACCCGAACGCGCAAAAAGGTCGTGAGCGTCGCGGCAAGAAGAAACGCAACTAGACCATCGGCTCCCAGTTCCTAAGTTTTAGATACAACATGGCTGCAATTTATCGACCTACTTGAAGTATTATTATGTGTAGTTTTCCGGAAGCAGAACTTGGGCACGAGTTCTAAACTGAGCTCTGTGCATTGTTAGCTATTGTTTTGGGGATGCAAGGGCCTGCGGAGACCGGATGGGGATCCCCTGGACGACATGTTGTGTCGGTGATGGACTGTGCTACGACAGGTGCCAGAGTGAATTCACCGCGAAGTCTCGAAGCTTGTCGTCGAATGGGAATCAAGCCGAGTGAGCTGCTGCCCAAGACGGTGGTAGAGTTCCTGGACCAAGGAGTCAATCGTAAGTATTCCTTGATTGAAAAGGAGGCGGCGGTGCTGCGTCACGAGCATTTCGAGCAACTCCGACAGCAAAAACTCGAGACTGTACGAGCTGAGCGCGAGGCGATTCTCAACGGATTGGGGCCAGCGCCACCGTCCACGGCGTTGCTTTCATTACCGGGGAATGGAGGATCGCCAACGGGTGGAATTAGTCCAGTGTTACAGCAGCAAGTGGCTCCAGGCTTCCCACCGCGAAGAATCCAATCCGCAAGACCCTGGAAAAGAGCTCCATCCACGTCAGAAGACAGTCCGGGACCTCTGGCCCAGTCGACTTTGCTACAGCTCGAAGAGAGACGACTCGCTAGGATCAAGCTGCGGCAACAGAAGGACATCCAGTGTGCTATTGAGATGGAAGCGAAGCTCGCTCGACTGCAGGAAGAGAATGCTCGACGCGCTGCCGAAGAAGCCAAACGGCAAGAAGACCAGCACCGTAAAATGCGTATACGAAGGATGCAGCTTGCAGCAGCCAAGCACGAGAAAGAGCTCACTAAGAAGCGTCAAGAAGACAAAGAGTCCCAAGAGCGCAAAGCGAAGCGCCGAGCTGATGCTGAACGCGAGAAGCTGCTAGTCGAAGAGGCCAAGGAGAAGGCTCGTATTCGCGCACAGGAGGCGGCACAGCGCGACTTGGAGCGCCAGCAAAATGCCGATGCATGGCGTGCACAAACCGAGGAGCTGCTGAGACAGCAGGAAGAAGAGGTCGATGCTAACAGGAGGCGAATGCTGGAGAAGGAGCGATCTGTTGCTCTCAAGATGGAGAACGCCAGCAAGCGTAGACATCAAGAAGCTCAAGAGCGGCGTGAAAGAGCCAACGTTCGCA
>JAABLK010000883.1:0-14729 GCA_012295415.1 Phytophthora chlamydospora | reverse complement strand
GTCGTCCACTCTTGCCACGAGAAGAGCGATCTTGTGTACAAAGCCTACAACGATACAGCCACGTGGATGTAGAGAAGGATGAAGGAGAAGAATAGTTAAGGAAAATAGTATTATATCGTAAAATATTTATTTTTACTATTCTTCATCGTCACTGAGCATGCCGAGAAGCACTTTCGTAAATATCTCGTTATCGGGAAAACTCGGGACTTGCCACGTGAACGTCTTGTCTTCATCCGAGCCTGTACAGCTCCAATTGCTTTGAGGAACAGTGCACGGGTCCAATTGTTCGCTGTCGTAGAGCCCGTCTTCTTCAAAGTCTGCGAGTTCTGGCGGAAGGAAGAAGTTCATCTTGAAAGCCTGACTTGGTTTGTTCATTCGTTCTTCGGTACTTTGGCGAGCGCTTGGCGCTTCGCTTTCATCGTCGCTGTCGTTGTTGCTGCTTCTAGCACTGGTGGACACAGTGTTCGTTAAATGCTGGGGTTCACATCGATACTCCAACATTTTCCGGAGCTTCGCGGAGTGAGCTTCAACTCGCTTGCTGGCCTTAACCCGCGCCTGTGCTGCGACTTGAGATCGCGCCTTCTCCTCCTCCATCATGCTGCTCCACTCTTCTTCCCGCAGACGTATCTGCAACTCTCGTTCGGCTTCTCGCTGTCGCTTCAGACGTTCCTTTTCATCGCTAAGTTCGAGTTCTCGTCGTTCTTGTCGCGTCTGAGCTGTCTCCTCCACTACAGCCGCCAGCTCCATCTCCAGTGAAGCTTTCATCGCTGACAGCCGAGCAACTTTGGAGCTTTGAACGGCGTTTTGATGGACAATTCTCTCCAGTTTCAGACGAACTCGTTCGCGCTGCTTGTGCTTTTCAATGCGGCTCTGCTTCACGTGCATTTCCAGCGACATCTAGAGCCAAACCAGTAAGTGTCAACACAAAAGCCAAGCCGAGAAACTCGAGCCTCTTACCTTCTCCCGTAGCTGCGTCTCTAGCTCCATCATGAATTGACTCGATGCCCTGTGAGGCTCCATTTCGTTCGAGTCGACCGTCCACACAGACTCCGCATCGCGGCTGCTTCCAGACTCTGAGAGGGCAGAGCGCGCTGTTGTCATTAACGAGGAACAACTCTGTCGGAACGACTTGGCTCGAACAGCTTCGATCCTCAGCATCTGCTCTTGAAGTCGAAGTGCCGCCTCCTGGCGCTCCAGTTCCCGTTCCTGTTCGACTTGCAGTTTCTCCTGATGAATGCGTCTCGCTCGCTCTTGGGCGACAACTAACGCAGCTGCGACCTTCACGGCATTCGCCTTTGCTACTTCTTTCGGGTCAGGTTGATCTTCTTCCTGGTTGCCAGAGCGCACGCCACGCTTTTTCTTGCGAGAACGCTTACGGTGTTTCTGCTGCGGCGGACGCGGTTTCCGCTCTCTTTCACTGACTTGCAAGCTGGTTTGAGAGACGAGCTCTTCGTCCTTGGAGCTGGAGCCTCCGCTGCGGTCAGTAGATGCAGGCGAGGATGAGGCCCACGAAATCAAATCTCCACTCAATCGATGACTCCAAATGTCTTCAGTTGGCAGACGTCGTGGCGGGGGGAGCGGCACGGAAGGAACGTCACGTGCTTTGCTCTGGTACTGGACTGGGTCTTGTATCTCTTGTGAGCTTAGTGTAGGATCGGCTGCAGATCTAAGGGACAAACGACGCCGAACGAGGGAGTTGCTACGTGGTGGCTTGACAGCGGGACTTGGTACTGGAGATCTGAAATCGGACGGGTGGGCATGCAAGTGCGTTGGGATCCTGTGGACAGGAGGTGGCGGTCTGGAAGGCGGCGGGAGACGAGCTGGAGCTTGTGCAGCATGGGTGAAGGTCTCTTGGATCTGGGCTTCCTGCTCAGCGAAAAAGCGACCGATCTTGGCGATGAGATCCGCCATCGCTCTTCCGTATTGCGCCTCTCTTGGCCAGTTCGCCGTTTGAACGCTTGCAACCGCCGCTTCACTCGAGACCATAGATAGAGCGCTCTCGAGTCGTTCGTCAGAGGAACACAGACCCAAATAACCCTTTACCAAAGGATACCCGACTTCCTCTGCGTCGTGTTCACTTCACCCCGAACCTTGCTAAAACCCTTGATTAATGAAGGCCTGTAACTCGCTGCTCCATGGCTCGCACTTCCTCCAGAATCTTCTTCTGCGCCACGAGCGTCTCCTGCGCTACCCGCAGCATCAAGTCCAGCTTGGAGCGAGACACCACCACGTCGTCATTTCCTCCTCCTGATGCGCTGGACATGTACGTCTCGGCCGTGGACAAATCCCCAGCAGAGACTCCGCCGTCCGTGCCTGCATCCCCCATAATGGACGACGAATCTGACAGAATCGGCACCGATGAGTCCGTCGCCACCGAGTGCATGTGTTCACTGCCCGAACTGGCGCCCAAGCTGTTGTACTCGAGCGTTCCTCGCTGCTGCGCGTGTCGCACGTGCTCCAGCTCATCAATCAGCGCTCGGATCTCCATCTGCTCCTTCTGGTAGCGTCTTGTTCCCCCTCTAGCCAAGGAAAACAAACATTACTCAATCTTTAGTCACTGGTACTCAACCACCACCCAAAACTACTCAGAAAATAGTAAATCCTCACCTTTGACTAATAGCAGTGCCACCACACCTCTGTCTCGCCACCTCACTGCGTCGATTCCGGACGAGCTTGAGGAACGCTCCGTAGCTCAGTCGTGGCTCGTTCAGGTTGCCTCCTTGGTAGTAGAACTCGTCGTAGCCTTGTTCCAGTAGCTGCTCGGTCGTCAAGCGGTCCGGTAACCGGTTGAATTGCTTGGCACACTGCACGTATTTCCTGAGTAACAGTAACTGGAGGCCTTTGCCAATTTTACGGCGTCTGCGGGCCTCCGAACGGTGACTATGGGGCTGACTATGAGGCTGGGCGGCGTCGTAGTCGGAGGCGGATTGCTCGGCTAGTGTGGCCCCCTCATCGCTGCCGTCTTGCAGAGAGCTTGGAGAGACATGCAGCCTGAGCAGGGAATGGTCTTCGCCGCCCTCGTCGTCCCCATCGTGGCCCGGGGGAGGCAGCACGTCGACGTTCAGCATGTCCATTTGGTCCACTCGCTGCATTGTTGCCAAATGAACCTTTTTTATTGGCGCAATTTTAGGTTTTTGAGTACTGTATTTGGGTAAGTGTCCTCGGATGTCCTCATTTTTTCAGTGGAGGAGGCGCAGAATGGTCCACAACATCTTGGTGTCGGAGATGTTTTGGCCTTGCTGGGTGAACTGGCTGCAGGAGGCGGACGAGATAGACCGCAATGCCAGCGTGCTGAACACGACCCCCTTGCGAGAGACTTGGCACGTCGGCAGGTTCAGCGCTGCGAGCGGCACCATGAGAGCCTGGCACGCGGAGCTTTCGCAGAGCGCGGCGGCGGTGGAATCGCCTTGACACGTCGTGTAGTTGGCGTTGGACCGAAGAGGCTCCAGCGCAGATAAAAGCTCCGTCATGTTGCAGCTTGCCGTACTGGATCCTGCCGAAGCGAACGACGCGAGGACAGACAGCAACACGGCGGCGAGGAGAAACAGCAACGACATGTTGGTAGGTGTGCTGTCGAAAGCGCAAGTGAGACGCAAGAGATGCTGGTATTGAAAGTGGCAGCTGATGTGACTGGTGCCATCAACGGATACAGTTGAAGGCTGAGATTGCCTCCGAAACTATCGTGCTTTCATCCTCACTGCAAAGGCGGCAAAGTTGGGGTCGGATTTCAGTGGTTCCAGTGTCGCGATAGTCTTCCAGCGGTTGCAATGCGAGTCGCTGGTTACAATGCTCGGGACCAAAGTCGCAAAGCAAACCAATGTGCTGACGGGAAGCAGCATTCCTAAAGAAAAACTGCGGCGAAGATTGTCAGACGAAGAAGTTTTATCAATGCAATCCAAGCGGGAGCTGCCCGGTAGTGTTAATGCCATCCGAGGGACTGTAGTAGCTTATTACCTGGAAGCAGCAAGGGCCAGAATCACTGTTAAATCCCTCGCAAGATGGGGGAAGCAGGGCAGTAGTATGTTGGCATGTACTACTTTTTCCACTAAAAACACCGGTCTAACTGCTTTACGAACTCAAGGACGGCCTTATGAAGACTTGTGCAAAATGGCGCTTTATCTTCACTTTCGTGCATGTCGCTCACACACTGAGCAGATTATTCCTTACTTTGGCTGGAGCAGTAGTTGACGTCAGACTTCAGCGGCTGTATAGAGCTGCCAGGACCTTCTTGGTGTCGCAGTCCGCAGCGTTCACAGCGAGGAAGACCGATAAAACAGCGATGATAAGGGCAAGCACGCGAATCAATATCGACATGGTTGAACGAGGGTAGAACCAAACTGAGCGATCTAGGCATCACGAGCGAGGCATGGAGCATAGGATTTCAGCTGCATACAGTTCGTAGCTTCTTGATACCAGTTCTCTGTGGATGACATGACTGAATTACAACTAAACTACTCGTTAAAGTGCTGTAGGGCCTAGTCTAGTCTACTGCATCGAGTGGAGGAAGCCAAAAGCTCGATAGACAATTCATGATGTTGTTTTCGTGTATTATTGCCAGTCATCCACGAATACGCCTGGTGAAAGTTCTCCATATGTCTGTAGGTTTCTTGACCTCAACGCACATAGTTGTGTATGACGTTCGGAGGTCTATCGCTGCGAGTGGCGCTGTGAGCAACTCGCAGTCTCAGATTTCTTGCGTGCTTTGAATCCTTGCGGCCGACAGCAGAGTTGGGGTCGGACTTCAGTGGTTGCAGTGTCGCCATAGTCTTCCAGCGGTTGCAATGCGAGTCGCTGGTTACAATGATCGGGACTAGAGTCGCAAAGCAAACCAATGTGCTGACGGGAAGCAGCATTCCTAAAGAAAAACTGCGGCGAAGATTGTCAGACGAAGAAGTTTTATCAATGCAATCCAAGCGGGAGCTGCCCGGTAGTGTTAATGCCATCCGAGGGACTGTAGTAGCTTATTACCTGGAAGCAGCAAGGGCCAGAATCACTGTTAAATCCCTCGCAAGATGGGGGAAGCAGGGCAGTAGTATGTTGGCATGTACTACTTTTTCCACTAAAAACACCGGTCTAACTGCTTTACGAACTCAAGGACGGCCTTATGAAGACTTGTGCAAAATGGCGCTTTATCTTCACTTTCGTGCATGTCGCTCACACACTGAGCAGATTATTCCTTACTTTGGCTGGAGCAGTAGTTGACGTCAGACTTCAGCGGCTGTATAGAGCTGCCAGGACCTTCTTGGTGTCGCAGTCCGCAGCGTTCACAGCGAGGAAGACCGATAAAACAGCGATGATAAGGGCAAGCACGCGAATCAATATCGACATGGTTGAACGAGGGTAGAACCAAACTGAGCGATCTAGGCATCACGAGCGAGGCATGGAGCATAGGATTTCAGCTGCATACAGTTCGTAGCTTCTTGATACCAGTTCTCTGTGGATGACATGACTGAATTACAACTAAACTACTCGTTAAAGTGCTGTAGGGCCTAGTCTAGTCTACTGCATCGAGTGGAGGAAGCCAAAAGCTCGATAGACAATTCATGATGTTGTTTTCGTGTATTATTGCCAGTCATCCACGAATACGCCTGGTGAAAGTTCTCCATATGTCTGTAGGTTTCTTGACCTCAACGCACATAGTTGTGTATGACGTTCGGAGGTCTATCGCTGCGAGTGGCGCTGTGAGCAACTCGCAGTCTCAGATTTCTTGCGTGCTTTGAATCCTTGCGGCCGACAGCAGAGTTGGGGTCGGACTTCAGTGGTTGCAGTGTCGCCATAGTCTTCCAGCGGTTGCAATGCGAGTCGCTGGTTACAATGATCGGGACTAGAGTCGCAAAGCAAACCAGTGTGCTGACGGAAAGCACCATCCAGAAAGAAAAGTGATGATGCTTGCGAGAGGAAGAAAGTTTATCAATGCAGTTCAAGTGGAATTGCTGGGTTTCACGTTGCTTTCGTTAAAAAAAATCCTCGCAAGGAAGGAAGGAAGGAAGGAAGGAAGGAACCGATGATTGAAATGCACTGAATGCGCGAGCTTGGTTGCTCACAGAGCCTTCTTTATACGACCTTGCCAAGGGATATACGGCTGCGCCGCTGTTTAATCCCCGTTGTGTACTAGCGCTATGACTGTTCTTGGAGACCTCATTGTTGAATCTCGACGGACAGATACTTCTTGAAAGCACAGAATCCAACAATACAGTGATCAAAACAGCCCGGCAAGGCTTCTTTTCCTGTCCCGCTTGGTCAGAGATGTGGCAAACGGTGTGGGCGCGTGGAGGAAATCACGAGTTCGAGTACTTTCCTTCCTTCCTCGTCAGCAGGGGCGAGCCATGGAACACAGCTTTTCAACGGCATACAGTTCGTAGTCGTAGCTCCTTGAAGCAAGTCTTCCGGCCATTAAGCCACTGCATGTGGCTGTTTCGACGGAACCTTTCTTTCATTGATTCGATCCATGCTTCTCCTCGGTGGAACTGCCCAGCCTGTAGACTACTACATCGAGGTGAGGAGGTCGTTTACCACGCGTCCGTAGAAGAGATGGCTCAACTTGAGAAGTGGATCTTCGGTCTTCTTACACACCTCGCTGCCGTGCCGCTTGAGCGAGGCGGGGATGTAGTCGAAACCGGGCTGCTTCACAGTGCAGTTTGGAAGACTGAGCGCTATCATCGGGGCAACGAGCGACCTGCACGCCGCCACGGAGCAGGGTTGAGTACTGGACTGGAGCTCGACTCGGCACCTCGGGTAGTTGGAGTTAGACTTGAGCGGCTTGAGCACCGCCAGTAACTTGCTCTTGCTGCACTCCGCAATGTCGTAAGCGACGGTGACTGACAGCAAAGCGACGACGAGAAGAACCACGCGAACCAACCTCGACATGGTTGAACGAGGGCGGAACCAAAACTGAACGACCTCTGCCTTTGTCGTCACGAGCGAGCTGCGGAGTGCAAGCTTTTCGACATCGCACAGTTCGTAGCTTGAGGACCGGCAATGGCAGGACGGAAATGAACAACCGCCGCACTCAAGAAACCTCACACGCAGCTTTTGAACGCCATCCAACATTCTCAGTCCCTAGCAACATCGAAGCCGGCTATTCGGGTCCAAAATATGGACGAAAAATTCTCCGTGGACCATGTTCAAAGCATTTCGAGCGGCCGCGCGAGGGCTGCCATGATGGCTTGTATTTGCTGACGACTTTCGTCTGATGGTCTTCTGTCGATTGAACGAAGCTGCCAACCTTGAGACCTATCGGAGATCTCAACCGTGGGTGTTGCAGAACAACGGCAACTCAGGGCTCTAGGGCTCTTCGTTTCATGGACTGACTCCATTGCGCTCGTTCACAGGTTTGGAAGCTGCTGGTCGAGAACGTCGAGTCGACGCACTTCGATCGTTCTGACACTCACAGAATTCGGGATAAGTAGCTTTGATCCTTGAGCTCATGTCCGACGGCAAGCTCTTTATCCGACCTTTACGGAATAGGATTTTCGCCACGCGCTCGCGACGTCGAAGTACTCACATTGAGATCAATAAAATCGTATTGGTTGCTGTCCATGGCCCCTTTGAGAGCGATCTGCGTTCGCAGCGAATCTACATGGAGTCAGAAATGCAGCTTTAGCAGGGGCGTATCGAACCTAATTTCATTCAGAGAGGTATGACCAAAGAAGGCACGACGTTCGATCGGATAAAGCGACTCTTAATCAGTGACTTCATGTCCATCGGGATCTCCAACGTCTACACCCAAGAAGAGACCCTCCTGCTGTGTTACTTTGCGCGAAGCTTCTCAGCCACGTGCACGGCGGCGAATTCACACCCGTGTTGGACGCTGGTCTTCATAGCGGGACACACGGCAGAAGGGAACATGACAGGATCATGCACGATGTTCGGAAGTACGTCGACCTGGACATTCGTCACACCCTCTGCATCAGCTTTCGCTTTCAAGCGCAGACCTTGCTTGCAGAAACGCTCCAACGACCCCCATTGAAGAAACACAGGCGGCAAGTTCAGGAGGCTGTTGTTGATAGGCGACACCTTCATCCGCTCCACTGGATCCTTCACATCGCGGAGATACGACGCGAGCACCGTGTCGGCAAACGCGGACGGCAAGATACAGTGAGGGGTGACCTCATCCCTGCCGGTTTCGCTGAAGTCCACCACAGGCGAGTAGCAAAGAGCTGCCAGCGGCAGCAACGCCGGGGTGGAATCACGAAGGCGAATGCAGTTGGAAAGCGACATTTCCGCACCAGCACTGTCGCCGCCGACAATTACGTGGTCCGGAGAGATATTTTCATGCTTGAGAACAAACTTGTACATATCCAGACAGTCGTTGAGCGGTGTCGGGTACGGGTGAGTCGGGCTCTTGCGATAGTTTGCCAGCAGCACGTCTACCGACACATCCAGCTGGTACTTGTCTCGGAGGATTTCTTGAAGCATCGTATGGGTCATGTTGGCAAGCTCCACGTCCTGCAACGGGTCGGCGATCGCGTAGCCTCCTCCATGGTAGAATATAACAATAATACGGTGCTGTTTCTTCTCGTCGTCGCGGAACCACGTGTGCGTCATGCCGTGCACCTGCACCTTTTCCGGGCGTGTGTTGTGCGCGCGGCAATTGGACTCCAGGATCATCTCGCCCATCTGGCGGATCGCCTCTTGCAGAAGCGGCGCGTTCTGGACTGCAACGACCTCGCCGTACTGCTCAAGCGTGCTCCGCATGAACTTGCACGCGACTTCGTAGGCGAACGTCCACTCTGGAAAGAGAGGTTTGAAGCCTCGACCGACGTAGGCAGCGACAATGCACACGAGCTTGAACTGCATCTTGACCGCTGCGAATGGAGCTTGTACAGGTGAACGCACGAACATCCTCGCGAAGTAGCCCAAAGCAGCGAACTCCAGGACACAGCCGATGACCAGTAACGCCACCAAGAGGGTGGAACCCAGCCACATTGCGTCGAAGTATACGAGGAGGACGCCCATCACAGCCAAAAACGAAGCAGCAGCAAGGATTATGTTGGCCATTTGGACTTCTGGACAAGCAAGAAACTTGCTAACTGAGTTTCGATTGGTGAACGGCCCTCGGCGATCGGTTGGGGTCATTGGAGCATGCCGGGTATAATCGTAAACGTGAGGCAAAAGAGTGCACATCCGGGTACTGTACTGGGTAAGAACTTGCTAACTGAGGCACGATTTGCACTCGGTGATCGTTTTTTTTTACCATCGGAGCATGTCCGGGTAATGGACAGCGTAAACTTGGGGCAAAAGAGTGCACGTTCGGGTACTGGCCAGGGTATCGTGAACTTTGGGGCAGAAGAGTGAAGGTCATCCCGCGTCGACAGGTGCCCAGTGCTCGCTGGATTGGGAAGGCAACGAGGGTCCGGGGGTCGAACGCCACGGCTTTCGTCAGTGCTCAAGTCAATAAGGGACTGACACCACCACTGCAACGTGTTTATCGTAATTTGATTAGTCAAAATACATGCCGTTTGTTGAGAAACTCCTTCTCAAATCACGAAGCTTCAGATATTTCAGATCCTTATGAAGATGTTGATAGCCGAGTGTGCTATGGTTCATCGAATCTTTTGGACGTCACTGCAAGTATATCTGCCGCCATTCAGCGGAACTTGGCTTAAGCGACGATGGAGTGTTGCCTATCATTTAGCGTCTGCGTTTGGGCTTCGAGGTTCCAACGCTAATGGATATTCTCCACCCGCCCACCGGATATAGACCCACCCCAAGGATGAACTAGAATGATTTTTCACTGCTTGCAAAAACGACATTTCTTAAACTACATTACATTTGTCTTCCATCCTTGTCGTCACGAGCGAGCTACGGCACCCAGGATTCAACGGCAAACAGTTTGAATCTCCTTCTTACAAGTCTTCTGGCCACCAACAGGTAAACGAATCCACGGTCCCCGCCAGCCTTTCATTCCGAAATCAGCACCGAAAAGTGAGCTTCAACAGAACATTTTCTTTACATTGATTCGAGAATGCATCTCCATGCTTCTCCTCACTGGAACGGTCTAGTCTATCGACTACTTCATTGAGGTGAGGAGGTCCTTTACCACGCCCCCGTAGAAGAGGTGGCTCATGTTGGCGATTGGATCTCCAGTCGCCTCGCACACCGCGCTGCTCTGCCACTTGAGCGCGGCGGGATTGTAGGCGAAACCGGTTTTCTCCACAGTGCAGTTCGGAAGACTCAGCGCTGCCATCGGGTTAATGAGCGACTTGCAGGCCGCCACGGAGCAGAGTCGCGTTTTCGCCTTGAGCTGGCTTTGGCACATCGGGTAGTTGGCGTTAGACTTGAGCGGCTTGAGCACCGCCAGCAACGTGTCCTTGCTGCACGCCTCAACGTCGCCAGCGACGGTGACCGCCAGCAAAGCAATGGCGAGCGAACCAAGATGGACATGGTTGAACGAGGGCAAAACCAAAAGTGAGCGATCGTGGCTTTTGCCGGCACGAGCGAGCTGCGGAACACAAGATTTTTCCAACAGCATACATGTTCGAAGCTCGAGGTCCGACACCTTGAATTGATGACAGAATGGAAGAGAACAACCGCATTGCATCATTACGAGGTTATTCATCCAGACCGTGAGCTTCCAGCAGCAACCTCAACAATCGACAAAGCCTGCGCTTGCCTGAGCAGAAGGGTCCAGTCTCCTACGGCGTGCTCACCAGGATTAATGAACGCACTTTGAAAGTGGCACTTTCTCGATCGAAAAGCCATTGCATCGTCGTCGCTTGACTGCCCACCACCAACAACGGAAGAGAAGTTTGCCTCCAAGTCTATCATTGTAGATACTGTACGACTGGCGCCATGAGCAACTCAGACCTCTTGTGCATTCGCATTATTGCGATAGGTTTCTTGAGGTTTCAATGCGAAGCGCTAGTTGCCATTATTGGAGCCAGCGTCGCAAAGCAAACGATGGTGCTGACGGAAAACAAGAAAACCTGCGACGAAGATGGTCAGACGAAAGAAAATTTATCAGCGCAGGTCAAGCGGGAGCTGCCTGGTAAAAGATGGCGGAAACACGGTGTTGTAACTCGATGTCTACATATGAACACCGCAGCCTAGACTACGTGTACTGATCCAGGAACGCGAGTACGGCCATCAAGTAGCGCTCTGCATACATGCGCTTGACCTTCAAGACCGGGCCTGGTCCAGACGCACACACCGCGCCGGTCACTTGTTTTGCCTTGGAGGGGTTGAATTCCCCTTCGGTTGAAGTCGCTGTGCAGTCCGGGAGCTCCAGCGCAGCTAGTGGAACAAGGAGCGATTCACATGACGTTCCTGCGCACATTATCCCAGCGATCGTCTTGGCGTGGCACGGCCAGTAGTCAACTTCGCTCGTCAGAGGCTTCAGCGCCTTCGCGAGCTTGCTGGTGTCGCACTCTGCAGCGTTGACAGCGACGGGGACCGACAACCAAGCGACAAGAAGAACAACTCGAGCCAAGATCGACATGGTTGAACGAAGGCTGAACCAAAACTGAACGAGCTCCGCCCTTGTCATCACGAACGAGCCACGGAACACAAGGTTGCCACGGCATACCAGTTCGCAGCTCGAAGACCAACATGTCGAATCGAAGGCAGCGCGGAAAGTGAACAACCAGCCAGCTTTCGAATGCCATCCAAAGCTCCTAGTGCCTTGAGGATTCTTCAACAATCGACAAAGTCGCGCTTGACCATCTTGTGGCTCGAGCAGAAGAGTCCAGTCTCCAAGGAAGGGCGAGTTCCCCTCCTCAGTCCGCCCTGGCCTATTTTCGCTACAAATCCTCCATTCTTACGCTGTAAAAGACGGGCGGTTGCTAAGACTCCAAGCTCCTTTCGACAGGAACTCAATAACCCACTAAGTAATCTGCAATGGAGACCTCGACTGCCTCGGAGCCCGTGGCCCCCGCCGTCGTGTCCGCCGCCTCTCCAGTGTCGTCGTCCCCCGCCTCGAGCTCCGGAGGTGAAGAACCGGGCGAGAAACTGCCCCCTCCCGCCCCAGTGCTCAAGCCTTTGGACCCCGCGAGCGACGAGGACGCAGGCGACGCCCCCACAGCCACGGGAACTGGCGCTCATGGCCTGGCCAGCGCCTTCGGGATGATGAAGGATCGGGCGGCTACCGCCAAGAAGACGCTGGGGCCGCAGCTGTTGCACATGAAGGACCAAACCAGCAAGAAGCTGGAGAAATACCAGCCTACCATCGTCAAGGCGAAGACATCAGCCACAGCGGGACTGACTACTGCAGCAAGCAGGATGAAGGAGGGCTCGACGCAAGGCTGGAGCATGTTTAAGACCAAATTGGCGGCCGCTGGGCCCGTGGCCGAGCGGCTCCACACGTTGGGACTCAACGTCATGACGGACATTTACCTGGGAGATACGAACGTGGACATGCTCGACTACGTGGAAGACCCGAGAGCTGCCAGTTGTCTCTTCCTGATGAAGTACAAGGCCGGATACCCAGCTGCCGACTCACCATCTCGCGTCAAAGGACTCATGAGAATGAGTACGGTAGTAGTCGGGTAGTTCTTCCTGTCTGGCCAATACTGACGGTGTTTTTTTTGTGGTTCTGTAGCGCGAGCGATCAGTAACTCGAGTACTCACTCGGTGGAGAATGAATCGACGGCCCCTACTGGGCCAGCAGAGCAGTGCTTCGCGACGCCGTACGTGCTGGGCACCATCCTGCTCTTCTGTGGAGACCTCCCTGTATTAGCACGCGTGTCTTGCGTGAATAAAGTCTGCCGGGACTTCATCGCGTCCGAGCGGCGACTGGAGAAGTTCTGCGTGCGCTACGGGCGTCTCGAGTCGAGGCTTCGCTTCGCTTACTGGGAGAAAATCACAACCGTGCGGAAAACCCGCCAAGCTTCCGAGTTGGACTACGACACGTACTTGCAGATGGCGTTGTCAAAAGGGGACGCGACGGAGTTGATCATGACGGATGTCCGCCGTACCTACGGCCGTGTAGCGCCTCACAAACGCGCAGCCAACCACAAGGAAGAAGTCTCTGAAGAAGACTTGACTACACAGCTGAGCGAGATTCTGCACGCGCTTGCCGGGCGCTTCCCAGCTGTGGGATACTGCCAGGGCATGGACTACATCGCTGCTCATGTGCTGAATAAAGTGAAGAAGAGTGGAGCTGCCGTCGATACAAAGGCAGAGGCGGAGACGACCTTCTGGCTGCTGGTGACGCTGTTTGAGCAGTACGGACTGCACGAGATGTTCTCCCCTGGACTGCACACACTTCATGTCCACTGCTTCCAGACGCAGAGGTTGCTCGAACTCTCGGAACCTGCGCTTGCTGAGCACTTTGCGACCGAGAAAGTGCCCATCGAGATGTTCGCCGTGGGCTGGTTCCAGACGCTGTACCTGTACCTGAACGTGCTACCGGCGGACTCGCTGGATCGCATCTGGGACATCTTCCTCTTTGAGAAGAACTGGAAGATCCTACTGCGTGTGGCGGTGGCGCTGCTTCATCTCTCGAGCGAGTTCGTCATGGACAAACCCATCGACGAGATCATGCAGTTCTTCAACACATTCGCAGACAAAGCCGACGAGTTGCTGGCCGAAGCGCCGCTGATTGAGCGCGCGCTGCGTCTCAAGGTGACAAATACGGTGCTCACCAAGCTGCAGAAGCAGCATATCAAGCACAAACGAGCGTCCCCCACCAAGAACCAGACGTTCAGCTAAATGCTTCGTGTGAGAGTCTGGTTAGCGACAGACTGATGAACTATTTTCCCGTGGTGTATAGCTACTAACTGAACATTGTTGACCCCCTGCCAAGTCAAGTTGAGCAGAAGCATGACACTTAAAGGTTAACCGTTCTTTGTCGAACCAAGCAGGAACTCTTCCAACAAGACTGGGACGGCCAGCTGTGCGGGGCATTCGCGCTTGCCGAGCTTCGCCACTCGACGTCTGCCCATGAGCACCATTTCACGGATGAACTGGACGAGAACCTTCTTGCCGATGCCCGTTCCCGCCGCAAGCTTGACGATGGCGGTGGGCTGGCCGATCTTGAAGCGAAGGTACACCAACAAGTCCAAGCAGTACAGGCATCTGCACGGAGGCAGGGCGCTCACCACCTCCAGTGCATCCTGACGGAGCTTCTCAAAGTCGGAAAAGCACCGTTCCACCACGAAAGAAAAATGGTTGGAGCTGTCGAACGCTTTGTGCTTGATCACGAGCTGTGGGCTGCGCAACCGAGGCGTGGGCCCACTTAACTCCACTTGCAGTGTATAGACCACCTCTCGGTTCTCGTTGACGTGCGTCTGGAGGATGTCGATGTACAGCACCTTGTTGAGAAAGGTGACTGCACTGCTGGTCTCCCAGCGTCGATGCGCGTCTGGGTTCAGGTGCGGTTTGAGGCTTTGAGGTAGAGCTGTCACCACCGCAGTCGAGAGCGGGGCAAGGTTGGTGTCGGAGCTTGAGTTTCTTTCGGTCTGCATTAGTCCTGACGGGCTTGAAGAAGGAAAATGATACCACCACTGCGGTGCTCACCATCATCGCCTTGAGCGTTCTCGTCGCGAACGCACAGTAGCAGTGCTACTGGGAACTTCTAGAATCGGCATCCAGGCTAGAAGTACAACATAAAGACCAAGTCCTTCGCCGTTCTCTGAAAACAATGAACTAACTGCGCAAGATGGTATTGAGAAAATGACGGAAGCACATCATAACCATGCTTTGAGCGTGGATGCGCATCGACGTTGGGAGACCAGCAGTGTAGTCACCTTTCTCAACAAGGTGCTGTACATCGACATCCTCCAGACGCA
>JAABLK010000882.1:0-14754 GCA_012295415.1 Phytophthora chlamydospora | reverse complement strand
AAGACGTCAAACTCAGCCTCTTTTCCAATTGTGCTGGCTTGAGTCTGAATCTCCTCCGACCAAAATGGCTCGCCGTTCTCCATGGGTGTAGCTTCGATGATCGATCCGCTTTCTTTCAACCTCGTAAGCTCGAGTTGACCCAAGGCCCCATCACTGTAGGACTTCGAATCTTTGTGAGGCAACACGTCGACAATGTGATTTAGCTGCACTTCCATGCGCCTTAGAGCTCTCTCTTCTCGATGCGTCTCAAATGAAACTCTCGACGTCGGCACTTGCACGATGAGAGGATGGTCTTCATCCTTTCCGAGATCTGTCACTGGTGATGACGACTTGGGCAACGCCCGCTTCAAGTCGTAGGCTTCCCGGTTCGCGAAGACTGTGAGGTCCGATGGGGCAATCCCTGCGAGGTGACTGTCCGAGAACTTGTCCTTCACTGCGTCTCGGAGGCGAAACAGCTTGGCATCGTCGCAATCGACACAGTCGGCTAACAGCGTCACCGCGTTGCCTTCTTCATCCACCAGCAGGAACCAGACTTCTCGCGTCATGCCGGCAGCAGCAATCTCCGCCATACCGCAAACTCGAGAATGGCTGCCAGAAAACACTCGCGAAATAACCTCATCTGAGGTTTATTTCCTTTGCGACCGCTGAGTGATGGTCACACACCCTCCTCAAGCCGATACACTTCAAGCAGCAGCTGGAGGTTCCAAGACGTTTCGTGGAGAGAACTGCAGCGGACGTCGTTCTGGCCCAGCTGCTGGATGGAGAGCAGAAGGTCAAGCTGCGCTCGCTGCAGGATGCTACCAAGAAGGTGGGCAAGACCATCGCGGGATACTCCGCGACTCGAGTGTGGGCGACGATAACGACGACAGCAACGAATCGAGCCAGACGACCGCGACTATCGAAGTGGCTCGGAATCGGGATGCGACCACAGCTCCAAGGTGTGTTCGCACCGATCGGGAAACAACGACGACGATGATGATGATACCGGCAGGAAATACTCGAGCGGAAAGGTTACTGGAGCCAGCATCGGGGACGATGAGACGGGAGACATGGGCGGCGGTGTCCACGGCTCTCGTGGGATGCGCGGCAGTGCAAGTCACTCGGGTCGCTCGAGCGGAGGCGGCATGTCTGGCGGCAACCAGAGCTTCGGAAGCTACGCTTCCGCTGACAATAACGCCTAAAGCTGTTCCAGCTACGGCAGCTTTATTTCATGCCCACTCTGACCGGCAGAAGTGAATGAACTCGGAGGAGGATCTTGCTTTGATCAGATGAAAGGCGGTCAGCTAGCGTCGTAACAATGAATTTTATTGACTGTCAAGGCTTTCGTTGCATACAGCTCATATCTTCGCTGGCGAAACGTGGCGTCTTTGCTGCAGCACAAGCTTGTTTATAACTACGGTGCGACTTTGGATACGGAGCTCCAGACACTGGCAGCGACGATATGCCGTGCTCGTCTCCGAAACTTGGCCCAATAAATACATTTTATTTTATTTAAGCAAAGTGCCGTATCGGCCGGCGACGTCCTCCAACAACAAGTGCGGATCAACTTGAACAAGCCCAAGAAAAGGTTTGATCGTCTGCGCACAGCACGTCGGTTGCAAAGGCAGTCTTCTGCTATGGTTCATGAGTGCTGCTCGTGGAACAGACGCGTGCCGCCGACTACACGATCCATGCCTATCAAAAGCAACGTGCAGCCTGGTCGATCGCGGCATGGTGAGCCACTTCGAACGACGGATAGTGGGTCTCCGCGTGGCGAGCCTAAATGCCGACAAAAAGAATAGAACGAGCTCAGGCAGGTCCTCCAAACAGAAAACAACAATTAGCATCGCGGATATATTAGCCTGTGTGTTGTCCCGTACCTACTGCATGACGTGGATCTTGCCCGCACAACACCGGAAGAGCAGCTGCGCGCGTCATGTCATCGGTCGTCTCTTGTGTCTTGCTTCGCGGTGCTTCGCTCGCCTCGAGTCGATGGTATCGTGTCGTGTGGTCTTAGATGCAGAGCTCGAGGTATGTGCGGTTGTACGAGTTCACGCCATCGTCCTCCAGCATCGGGTAGGCCGGCGTCAGACCGTCTTGCGCGTACATGTACAGCGAGTTGTAGATCTTCCAATACACCTCGCGCACGCGGCGCGCCGGGTGGAACAGACCTTGCAGAACGTACTGCAGGATCACGTGTGGACCCAGAGCCACACGACAGCCTTCCACGGCCTCGAACACGGCGTTGATCACGTGCGGAGACGTTTCGAAAATGTTGGGCCACACAAAGTTGAGCAGGTGAACCAGAGCGTCCTCGCAGCCGAGACCGGCAACGCCCAGCGCCAAGTGCTTCACCGTGGTGCACGCAGTCTGGCGATGCACCAGATCACGGTCCATCAGCGCGTCCTGCAGCAGCGGCGCCACCGCGTAAATGTAGTCCTTGCCCATTTCCCCAATGTACTCGAACATGAACGAGAACGCCTTCAGTACGCCATTCTGCACGTTCAATTCCGGCACGCGGTACTCGTTCATCAGCGCCGGCACAACCGTAAACGGCGAGCACGTTTCAGCCACAATGGCAATGGCTACAGTCGTGCACACGCGATTCTGTCGCTCTTGCACTTTGAGGTTGTTCAGCAGCGTGTGCAGCACGTCCTGGGGGCCAATAGCCTTGGCAATGTAGCCAAAGCTATTGACCGCAGCACGGCGAATGCCCTTCTTGTGGGCCTTCAGCATGTCCAGCAGCTCGAAACAGATCCGCATCCATTCACGAGCCGATACCAAGTCCGCACCACGATCGGCAATGCGTCCAACCAGGTCCACCGCATTCTCTTGCACTTTCTCGTGGCGGTTTTTCAGGATAGGAGTGAGTCGTGGGAGCAGATCCTTGATGGGCGGGGTCATTTTGTTCATGCCGATCACATTGACAATGGCTTTCAGCGCGCCCAAGATGCTGCCGAGGACTTCAGGGTACTCTTCTCCGAGGTATTCGTACAGAACCACACCCATGTGCCCCATGAGCGGCTCCTGGTCGCACGTCTTCATTACCACCGCAATCCGATTGATCAAATCCGCAGCCTGCATGCGCACCTTCGCCGGCTTATTATTTAGCCGCCACTTAATGGTGCCACAAATCTGCGGCAAGTAATTCTTTGCGCGAATGCCCAGCGCGTTGACAACGGTACCGAATCCATTCAGCATGACAAGCGTATCATCCGACGTTTGCTCCTGGAAAGCGTACAGAATGCCATCGATCAGCTTTTCCTCGAGATCCGTCCCGATATCTGTAGCACCCAAGTTCGAAATAATCTTCTGGATGGCCTCCATGACCATGCGACGGTATGGCTCGCTTTCGTCCTTCAGGTCGTCCACCACCCGCGAGATAATCTCACTTGCTCCTACATTGTTCGCGAGCTCCACAGTCGTCTCCACTAGCTGGCGATAGTTTCTTCTGTCCAATGCCATGCGGCGAACCCAGAAGTGCCTAAAGAACTCGGGCAGGATATTCTCCCTGACGTACGATGCCTCCACACCGTCTGTCGAGACGCACTGCTTCACCACCTTCAACACAATTTTCTTCATCTCCTCGTCGGGTGACTGGAACTCACGGATCAGGATCTCCATCACTTCCACAGTGTAGTAATTCGCATACTTCGCATCCATAAGCGGAATGATGAAGCCAATCGCCTTGAGAAACGCTGCCAGGCCCTTTCCGTGGTGCATGCGGGTACCGCGCCACAGAGGTCGCAGCACTGAATCAAACGACTCGATACCGTATGGGTGTGCAGCCTCAGCAAGGGCTGCAAGAGCAAGCGCTGTGATAGTGCGCACCTTCTGCTCATCTTCTAGGCCGTGTTCAATGATCTCCACAAGGTGTTTCAGGTGTGGCAGCACAGCGCAGCCCATGAGAATCGCAACCTGCTGCACAATTTTAATACCTGTGTGTCGTGCCTGCCACGACTTTCGGGACTGGCACACAGCTTTCAAGAAGGGAAGCAGCGCCGGGATACCCAGAGCCGAAGCGACAACTGCAAACGCACGGGCCGTTGTGTTACGAACGTATTCGTCGTCGATGTCGATATCTGGGCGCATGGTGGAAATCATAGTCGCGAGCCCAGCAGCCTTGGCGAGATTTGAAATAATCTCACGGCCCTCCACGCGGGCATAGTAATCCTCGTCAATCAGCAGCGGCTCAATCACGACCAGGATCTTGTGCACGTAGGGTCGAACAAGGTCATCCAGCTTGTACAGCACACGGTCGATCACCTTGACCAGCAAGTGACGCTCCTGGTCCTCGAGCGTGGGCGCCATGAGCAGCGGCAAGATCTGGTTAAACAGCGCGCCGGCACCGAACTCGCGAGCCTTATCTGTGAGCTGACGCAACGCAGTCTTGCGCTGCGGCGGGGTGCCATTCTTGATTTTAAGCAGTAAGCGCATGATCTTGCGCTCCTTGGCCGCCTCAGGGTCCAGGTCTTCTTCGTTCACCTCGTCCATGAGTTTGCCAAAGTACTGGTAATCTTCCGGCTTGATAAACGGCATGGAGCTGCCATCGCCACCCGATGGCGTACCCACAGGCACGCCGTAGTCCTCCCGGGCCGGTGTCGCCTGCATCGCGAAACCTGGCGTTTGTCCCATGGGTGTGGGAGTCGCAAGCAGCTTCCGCGACGGCGTTCGGATCGGCACATACGACGCTGGCGGGTCGAGAATCTTGTATCCATTCGCGGGGAATAGCGCATCCAGCTCCTCGTCCGTCATGGGGCGGTTGCGCTCCTCGATCTCTCGTTCCCAGCGCATCCGCTGCGCCAGCTCAGGTGTCAGCGCTCCGCTCATGATGTCCGCGGCCATGGATCCTCCCGGAGTCATCTGCACGCTCTTGCCAGGCGTGGCCATATCGCCCGCCACGGGCGTCTCATCCCAGCGCGAGCGCTTGCCCGTGCCTGCGGGGGTCACTCCGCCCAGATTCACGGGCGTGGCGTCCCATTTGGACGCTCCACTGCTGGCCACTGGGGTTTCGTCCCAGCGGTTCTTCCTGCCTGGCGTTGCTGCTGCTGCCGATCCCGCCACAGGAGTAGCGTCCCATCTAGACGACGACCTCGTAGGGGTCTCTGCCACGGCGCTGGAAGCCGCTGAGCTCTCGGACGCCGTGTCCCACTCAGATTGGCTCTCTCCGTCTGTCTTCTCGGCTGGGAGCGCCTCCTGGTCCCAGCGCATCCTCTTGCGTCGCCGCTTGGGCGTGGCGTCCGCGTCTTGCGGCTCCTGTCCCTGCTGCTTTTGTTGTTCTTCTTCCTCCTCTCGCTTCTGCTGGATCTTGCGCACCACCTCGGCGCGCTCCTGTGCCAGCTGCTGCGTCTGCATGATCTCCTTGTAGCTGCGCGTCGGCGTCTCACCCGCGAAGGCGTCGCCACGTTCGGGCGACAGCATGCGCTCGAAGCGTCGCTTGCGGTACGCGTTCTCTCGGTCGGCAATGCGCGTGTTCACAAGGCCCGAGCCGTTAGATTCGCGCGCCTCGGCGAACGGGTCATAGCTGTCGTCAATGAGGCCATCGTTGGCCGGGGGAGCGCTGTGTCCGCTGGGGCGAGAGTGATGGTCCTCGGATTTCTGCTCGTTGTCCTCGTCGCCTTCCTCGTCAACGGTCGCGCTGTAGCCGGCGAAGCGGTCGCCACTGCCGCCATAGATGTCCTGGTCGAACTGGCCCGTGGACGTGAGCCCTACGCCCACCTTCTCGTCCTTCTCCACCATCGTCCGAGCCTGCCTTCTTCCCTTCCTTCTTCCTTGCTTCCTTGGAGTGCGGGAAATGAGCTCGCGACGGTTACGGTCCGATGAAATGGGTCCGCATTTCGGTTAAATTAACCGCAAAAAACACTTTTTGCTGTTGTTTTTGGGCTGATAGCCCATTTTCAGATCTCATTGCCTTAACATGGTGTACGAACACATCGGATAGAGGTTGAAGTGGATGATGGCAAGCAACAGCCAAAAGCGCGCGTCCAGTCATACAGCGTGTATTGCATCTTCTTCTTCTCTCACTTTGTGCTGCCTCGCCCCCACGCGGTGATGGACGGCGGGGCACTTTGAGATTATAATATGGTTGTGCATCGTAAACTAACGCAAGAATATCATACGCTGCAAAAGCTCGCGGCCTGCGTCGACCGCCAGACGACCTCCTCTTCGCTGATCTAATGTCTCTCTCGCTGCCGCCATCATCAATGGCGATGCCGCAGCGATCGCGCAGCAGACGCCCGCGTCGCGCTCTGCCGCCTGTCATCGTCATGGCGCATCGTGGCCACTCGCAGGCCGCCCGCCGATGCTCATGTAAAATACGAGAGCGAGCTGTCGTAGTTGATCGAAAACTCGTCCAGCAGGTGGAGGTACGACGCGTACAGGCGCATCCACTCGCCGGCGATCTTGTCCTGTACGTCCGGGTTGAACAGCGCGAGGAACTCGCGCACGTCGTCCTCGCTCATATTGTTGCGCATCCAACCCAAAAGGTGCGCCGCGATCACGCCGCACTCCTCGTCGCTGGTCAGCTGGTTGAACAGCGTGCTCAGCGCTTCGTACTCCTCGTCCTCCGTCAGCGTCTGCGTAATCAGGTTCTTGACGGCCGTCACTTCTCCACGCAGGATCTTCTCCAGCTCGTCAAACATGTGCAGCACGGCTTTGCTCAAGTCGCGGCGCTCGTCGTGCACCTTTTCGAGCGCCACGCCCAGGGCCTCGTCGTACGCGTCGTACAGCGTCGTGACCTTGTGCCCCACGCCGGCGATGAGTGTGCGCTCCTCCAGTAGGTACTCCTTCAGCGTCACCACGTGGCGCACGTGGTTGTCGAAGCGCTGCAGCCACTTGGCCAGCGCGATGATGCCCTGCGGCGACGCGCTCAGCAGCTCCTCCTTGGCGATGAACGAGCGCACGCGGGTCATGTCCTGCATGATGGGCTGGTCCAACAACCGGAAGCCCACCTCTGACCAGTCGGCTTTGAGCACCTCCTGGCCCCAGGGCGCGTGCAGCTTGGGCGCGTTGTCCTCGTCTTCTTCGCCGGCGTTGTTGTCGTTGCTGCTGCTGCTGCTCTGATCCTTGGGGCCGCCGAGCAGTCGCAGCACCGAGCGCACGAACGTGGACGAGCGTTTGCGGCGCTGGTTGCCGTCCTGCGCCTGCACGAACTGGCGCTGCTTCTCGAGCCACGTGAGCGTTTCCTGCATGCCCGACCTGGAGGCCGCGCTCTCGGGCTGCACGGCACGCACGCAGCGCTCCTCCCGCTCGGGAACCTCCAGCGCGAACAGCTGCTTGCGCGCGGCGGTGCTCTGGTGTGGCAGCGGCAGCGTGTCGGCCATGCTCGTGTGTATCCTCGAAGAGCCTTCTCTCGCCTTACGCCGGGCTTGATCTTTTCGCAACTGAGAAGGATGACAAGGCGCCCGTTTTTGAGTTTTTTTTTTGAGGCGAGATTGGTATTGAAGTTTTTTCCCAGGCGGCGAGGCGTGATCTTTGTCACATTTCCGGATACGGAGAGAAAACACTTAAACTAAGTATTGATTTCTGCTTGGAATCCGGATACACCATTTGTATACTAGTTTGGCTAGCTAGTTCGGCTGAGGCGTTTCCGAATGTATATTTATGTATACGTATAGTGCAGTTTTCGTTTGCAGCGCTATTGTTGGCGATTTGCAGCTGATTCGGCATGCTTGTGGATGCTGCCGTCGGAGCACCGCACCAGCACTGCTCCAGAGCATGGGCAGACGATGTCAGTGCGTTTCTCTGAAAGTCGAGCAGGCACAACGTCTGCAGAAAGCATCCTCTGCGCTTTCCCCGACAAATCTCAGCGTCTTGGAAGCCGGAGGAACGAATGGGGCCCATCATGGCTGAAGCGGCCACCCGTGCTGATTCAGCTAATCGCGGCCGATGAAGCAAGACCTTGTGGAGCATTTGCCGCGCGCCACCGACGTGTTAGCGGCATCAGCTGCTGCTAAATAAGCGGCGCAGCTTTCCCCGTACCGCCGACACCAACGGCTACACGAATGCAATCTAGGTTTATAATTTGCTTTTTTACCGTTGGCAACAGTGGTGCCAATGAAGAGTCCATCTCGCGCAGGTGCTTTCGCCAAGATGAGCTAGCTGAACTGCCTATATGATTCAGTGGTATGTTGACGAGCCCTTGCAACGAGGTACCCGTGGCAAAGTGCTGGCAGTTGCTTGGGAATGTCAAACTTCAGAAGGCATGACACGCGAAAGCGTTTGCGAGGAAGCTGCCAAGTACTGTAAGTGTAACTTTATGGTAGAGCAAAACTCTCGCGATGTCATCGTTGAGTTGGTTTGGCTTGCTCTTCCGGGCCAAATTGATACCGGCACTTTGCTTTCGGACCAGACTCCGGGTGCACTTGGTGGATGACTTAATTCGTGACATTGGGCAGCGGATAGAGTTTTCCTTTGTTGAAGTTGAATAGATGTCACGGATTTCGAAATGATCTTGGAACCCTGCTGCAGACCGGAAACATCGAGTTTTTAATTCGTTGTCGTTTGTTGTACGTCTTCGGCTTTGAAAGTATACTTCTTGTTGTATTTTGGTGAAGAGTCTTCTTGAGCCCCAACGATTCACCGCTCTGCCCGTGATGCATCTACCCTTTCTTGAATCGGAAGAAACTATTATCAACGACAATCAAGGATCTTGACGAAAGGAGCGCTGACTTTGTCCGAGCATTCTGGATAAGCTCAAACTGAAGGCACAACAAAAAAAAGCTTCCTGGACGTTTGTACTTGAAGCAAGAAGGTGTTTCACAGTGCATGCTTGACCAGTTTGTCCGCTATGACCCAGATCTGCATTCCTGGCCAAACGTCTCATCATTTGCCTTGCCTGCACCTCTAGCTCTGCGTTGACAATGGCAATCCGTAGTATGGCAGTTAAGCTATTGATATTGATGTCCACGAGTTTTGCAGTATTGCACAACTTCGTGCCTCCTTTTGTCTATTCAGCTCAGTCGAAGCACGAGGACTTGCGGATGGGGTCAATCCAGGATCGTCCGTACGAAACCCGCGAGTACACCATGGGCAAGCTCTTTCCGCGGCCGCACACCTCACCGTCTCGCCAATTGCGCCAGCTGACAACTCCAACCACCACGTCATCGGCATCGTTATCGGTCTTCTCAATGAAAGCCGGGCCTCCGGAGTCACCGTCGCAGTATCCCTTGCTGATTTGACCACCCACGCAGATCATGGAGTCGTCAACGGTGATCTTGCCGTCGGTTGCGCATTGCTCGTTGGTGATCAACGTCGAGTCAACTCGCTGCAGCTTGTGGCCCGCCAAGGCAGTTGAGCCTTCACTCAGCCGTCCGGTGCCGACAGTAGTGACAGTAGCACCGTCCTCGAAGTCCGAGTCATCAGCCTTCGCCAGCTTCGCGGGCGTGAAGGACGACGCGACCTCTAGCTCCAAGATGGCGAAATCGTTGGAGAACCTCAAGCTCTCCGTAAAGTTGGGGTGGTTCATGACGGAAACGACCTTGATCTGCTCTCCATCCTGCGTGCCGTTGTTGTAGTGCGAGCCGATCGAGACCCAACGAATGTCATACGTGATGCAGTGCGAGGCTGTCAGCACATGCGTGGGGCTGATGAGGGTCCCACCACAAAAGTTCTTCCCCTCGGCGGTACGGCGCATGCCGGCGTAGTAGGTCTTCTTTCCCTTGGGCACGGTGGTTCCGCCGAGAATCAACTTGCGCTCGACGGCATCCGCAGAGGCGTCGGCAGGCGAGGAAACAGCAACAAGAGCAGCAACCACAGCAACGAAAACTGAGGCGAACCTCATATTGCAGACGAGTTATTCGATGGCGCTCGGCACGCGACGATAGCAGCAGCCCACGAAATCGAAAGTGGCTGACACATCCATCCCAGGCGCCAGTCTTAGCGCCTTCCCGGGGAAGGAAAAGCCGTTTGAGGAAGCAGGTTTTTCATTGAGATGTGCACTGGGGAATTCATCCAGATGTTGCAGAAAGCTGGTCGGATTAAGTTCGCTTCAATGCTGCAAGTTTTGCGAGGAAGGGGGCTTATGCTCTCGTTGAAGTCCCGTGATATCCTTAAGCTTAATCGCAAGAAATCTACTTCGAAGTACCTGTTCTGATGTTCACGAAAAATGAAAAGACACATTTGAGTAAAGAGCAAGGTTGAGGTGCCAGGAACACACGAGCAGAGAAACAATATTGCAACGAGTCGTGACAAGACCCTAAATCAACGATGAAGTCTCGGTAGCCGCATAGGTTCTGCATCTGACAGATCCCATCTTTCGTGCCCGCGCACTGCTGCTGCGCCGACATTCGGAGCAACCGAACTTAGCGACCTGCGGTCCCGGGACTGCAGCAAACGCAGAGAGACCATGATGAAGAGCTGAAAGCTGTGCTGCTTGCCGAGGGAGCGAACCTAATGCAGCGATGATAATTGAGCGGGCTCAATCGCCGAGTCCATCTGGATGCATTGCTAGGTGAGGCAGACACTGCATCCCATCCTGAGCCATTTGAGCATTTGCCGGCTTCTGCTGCAAGTCGAGATGAAGTTCGTGTCCGCTTTCACTGCCACGTTCGCCGCCCTGGTTTCGATCCTCGTTGATGCTCAATCAGCGTCCTCCAGCCTCGCGGAAGACCTTGTCACCGTTCCCGTCACAGAAATCACGGCCGGCAAGAGCTACGTCGCCGGCATCCGCTCCACCAAAGACGGCGCCAACTTCTGCGCGGGCGCGCTCATCAGCCCATCGCACGTGTTAACTACGGCGAGCTGCATCCCGAACAACATCCGCTGGGTGTCGATCGGGTCGACGTCCTACACAGGGGTGGACGACGGGGAGCAGATCAAGGTCGTGGCCTTCATGATGCACCCGAACAATACAAACTTCCAGAACGACTTCCTGATCCTCGAGCTGGAGCAGCAGACGAGCTTGAAGCCCGTGATCATGGACCCCGCCAAGTCGATCGTCAAGGCCGGCATGACAGGCGGCCGTCTCGGCTGGAACGACACCACGGCCGAAGCCGTGCAGTCTCGCTATTTGCACAGCACCGAGGTGCAGCTAGTGAGCACCAAGCAGTGCAAGGCGGAATTGACGATCGACGAGTCCAGCCTGTGCTCCCGCGGCGTGTCGGCCACCAAGTCGTGCATGGGTGACGAGGGCGGCGCCGTCATCGTGCAGAAGAAGAAGCACGACGTGCTCGTTGGCCTTGTGAGCAGCAATGAAGACTGCGGCGAGGTGGGCGGCATGAGCGTCTACTCCCGCGTGTCCAGCGTTCGGCCCTGGATCGACTCCATCATCAAGGGCGTGTGCGTTGCCTAAAGGTAGTGAATAGTGGCCTTGTCGCCGTAATTGGCTTGCATTGCCGATCAGTTTTCAATCCGCAGTGGCAAACTTTGGCATAAATCTTCAAGTGACAATGCAAACCTTGCTGGCAAATTGCCAGCGGCAAATGGGCACCGGCAACGCAAAGCCTTGCAATGCAAGTCGAAGCTCTTGTGGCGTCTGCCGGCTATCGCCAGTTTGTAAGGATACCCTTTGCTCAAATTACTCGCCTTTTGTCATTCAGCAACCTGCTCCCCGCCGGACAAAATGGAGACGGATGACGGCGACCGGCCTGCGATGCCGGACATCCTGCTGGACGGGGACCGACTCAACATGCTGCTGGACATCGTGTGCGCCGACTACGTGACGGCGTGCTACGCCAGCCGCGAGAACGGCAAGCGCGTGGTGTTCAAGGCGCTGGAGAAGCTCTACATCAGCGTGCACGCCGGCGCGCCCGTGACCGGGGCCGACACGCGCACGCTGCGACCCGCGCAGGACCCACTCTTCCAGGAGCGCGCGCGCCGCTTCTACGACGACCTACTGGCTGAGTTCCGCGCTCGGAAGCGGGCTGCAAAGCCCAGTACAGACGCCGGCACGCCCGGCACGACGGCCTCAAGCCGGGGGCTCGACGACAGCGTCGTCCGTGAGGTTATGAAGCCTCGACTTCTGCAAATAGTAGAGGAAATGTGTCGTGAACGGGACCGTCAGTTGGTGCTCAATGGGGCCGTGACTTCCTCGTCTACCAGAGCTACGGCCGCTCCGGTCTCTGATGCAGAAGGAGAGCAGGAGGTGCTGCCCCCTACGACAGGGGAGATCCGGATGGAAGGCTGGCTCAGGAAGAAGGGGCAACACGTAAACTTGTGGCGCGAGCGGTACTTCATGATCCGCTCGACGCCCAACGGAACGCACTTCCTGTGCTACTTCAGGAAGAAAGGAGACAAGGAGCCCAGAGGTTGGTACGTGCTAGGGCCTGGCACGACGGTGGACGAAGTTCGCGAGTCGCCGAGTAAAATCGAGACCAAGAAGCTGTTCACGTTTCGGATCCGCCACTTGAACCACGCGACCAACGACGAAGTGGAGGAGAGCGGCGTCGGAGCGGAGATGACGCCCGGCACGACGCCCGCTAGACTGGGCAGTGAGTTCCAGTCGTCCCCGATCGACTCGACGGCTGTCTCCCATGAAACGGAGTTTGACGCCAGGGCGAGCGTCAAGCGTGCCACGTCGCGCAAGTTCCGGAACCGCGCGGCGGCGGCGGCAGCAGCGGCCACAGCTGCGACTGCTGTGGTGTTGACTGGAGGCTTGGCTGGTGTTGGAATCGGTGTGATGGGCATGAGTATGAGTGCGGCGGCGGCTGCAAGTGCGGGCGCGGCAGGGGCCATCATGGCCCAGAGTCGCAGTAAGGGCCCGATTGCACTTGCTGCTGAATCACTGGAGACTGCAGTGTGGTGGCGGAACAGCATTCTCGAGTGCATTGCTCAAGCTGAAGAGCAGTGGAAACGATACCTGAACTGGTACATGGACCATGACCCTGAGATGGAGGAGGCTAGCGTCACTCCGCTGCCCGAAAGCAAGCTGCCCGGAGCTGCGGTCCCAGGCAGTGGTACTGGAAGAGGACGCTCGACGTCGCAGCAGTCATTCGGGAAATCTGGATCACTTAACGCAGGAAACCGACCGCGTTCGGGCTCGTTTGGCTCGATGCCCCGCTCCATCGCGAAAACCTTCAGGACGTCGGCCACGTTCTCACAGGAGACGTCTTGGAAGCTGTACGAGTTTTCAAGCAAACTCCGGGTAGATACAGAACGCTCAACCCATCAGAGCAGCCTTCGAACGTCCGCACCTCCACCCGCGCTACGAACGAGTCTCAAGGTGAACGCATCGCCTCGGAAAGTCTTCGAGATGCTCACGAAGCTGGACAGCCCGTTCTACGATTCCAACCACGTTATCGAAGAAACGCGCGTACTGGAAGAGCACACGGAGGACCACAGTGATGTGGTTTACTGGAAGCTCTTCCCGACATTCCTTTGGCCAGTATCTGTAAGTGCTCGCGAGCTGTGCATGCTTCGCTACTGGCGCATGGAGCCCGACGGCTCCTATTTCATTTGCTTCCAGTCCACAACGCACTCGGATTGTCCTCAGAGTAAGGACGCTGTACGTGCGAACATCATGGGCGGTGGCTTTATCATCTCGCCACGCGTCCAAGAGGACAACGGCAACCACTTCGAAGAGTGCTGGGTCACTTTGACTATCCAGATGAATCCGAAAGGCTGGATCGACTCGAGATTGGCGCGCTCCTGGTACTACGTCCACGCCTACGGCGTGTTCTTCCTGGAAATGATCACGGCCATCACTGCGGCGGACGGTCGTCAAACTGTGCGGCCAGTGACGGCAGCTTCCGATCGTCGACGAGTGAGTCTCGGCGGCAAGTCGCCCGTGCCGAGTCAGCAGATTGTGACCGAGAAGAAGTTCCCGATGCTCGAAAGGTATCGCACCGACCTCACAGTGTTGCACGGACTACCGACGAAGTTCTGGAGTGAACCGAGCGCTGCAGGCTTCATGGTCCGCGGTCCGCAATATTTATCCTCCAAGACAAAGGTGCCGTCGACACGTCAAGCTTTCCGGCTGGTGAACGTGGAGTTGTACAAGTCCAGCGAGGCGATCGATCACATCGGCGTCTCTTCTTTCGTTGGGGACGGCTTCGATCAGACCGACTCGCTGACTCCCGCAGCAGAGGACCGTCCATTCATCTTCATTATCAACTTCATGCTTCCAGGCCCACCTCATCACTCGCTGGTGCTGTATTTCACGCCTGAAAACCCTGCTGAGCTCAAGATCAACTCGGTGTTCGCTGATCTTTGCCATGAAGTGCTGCAGGGTCCGAACGACGAGTTCCGTACGCAGCGCATCAAGCTGATCCCGCGCGTCGTGCAAGGTACGTGGCCGATCCGTGAAGGCGTCGGCACTACGCCGGCGATTCTGGGCACTAAGATCTACCAGAAATACTATCAGGGCAAGAACTACTTGGAGGCGGACTACGACATCGGCAGCAGCACCGTCGCCACGGGCATCCTGAACCTGCTGCTGGGCTACTCTCGCGACTTGATTATCGATTTGGCCTTTGTGATCGAGGCGCAGAGCATCATGGAGCTGCCTGAGCGTGTTCTAGGCACGGTGCGGCTGGACTGCATCGATCTACGCCATGCAGTGCCCTATACGACGAAAATGGGCATGGACAAGAAGAAGTAGAACGTGCTTAGAACAATATATTACGAGGAGAACGAGGAGGCTGATCTCATTGGTCGCTTTTGCCAGATAGGATACTGTCCTCTGAAAGACACGTGTCCAGCATGGCAACGATCGATGCCACTCCCCCTGGACGATGGGCGTTCCTGTACCCGTGGTGTCGAATGCTTCGAGAGAAGCTGGGCCTGATACGTGGCGCGGCTGAGAACGCGGCTCGATGGGAGTATAACTGCGTGGCGGTG
>JAABLK010000881.1:0-14795 GCA_012295415.1 Phytophthora chlamydospora | reverse complement strand
AATGTACAACAAAATTCAGAACAGCTGTCCTTACGAACTGTGATCTTCCCCCGGGTGCGCCCGCCCGGGCGCGCAATCTCCCGATGCAAGCCAAGTCACTTCACCCGGTTTTACCGGTATAAACGGGTATTACCGGGTGAAGTGACATGGCTTGTATCGGGTGGCTCACACCAAAAAGTTGCATTTCGGCCAGGGTAGGGTTCAAGTTTTGGGTAGGTATTTGAGTAGGGTATACCCAAATACGTTCCCCCGACGCGCGGGAGTTTCCACTTTGCACTTGGAGGGCGGAAAGCAGGCGACGCCATGGATCCCGACTCCGACGCACCTCCACCGAGGGCTTACGCGTCCTACGCGCCTCCTCCACAGCTCTGGACGCCCGCCGCCATGGAGCTGTCCCCTCCACAGTCCGACGCTGGTTGCAGCAGCGCCGACGCCGACGACACCGAAGAGAAGGAGCCCGAGCCCAAGCCTCGCGGTCTCAATCTGCTGCTGGCGCCACGCGCCTACAGCAGCAGTGACGACGGCGACGGCGACGTGGATATGGACGGGGACGAGCGCAGCGTCGATAGCAGCGAAGCCCGAGACGAGGACGAGCCCAAGAACGTCTCTACAGTCAAACCTCGGCGCCGCGCCGACTCCATGGACGACCTACCGCTGAGTCTGGAGAGTCTGAGTCTTTTAGCCAATCAGCGAGGACTGGACGCGGCCGGGCTAAGGCACTGGAGCGTCCGTGAGGACGGCAAGTTGCAAGACGAGACGCAGCACAAGTTCCGCACGTTGAGGGACGCACTTAGGGCCTATACGCACTTGTTACAGGGCGCCATCCCGCGAGAAGACATGTACTATCTGGCTATACTGAGAAGGAAGCTGGCGGAGCAGGAGTTGCCTCTTGTGGACGGTCCTATTACAGTTGTGGAGTTGGGCAGTGTCGTGCCGGAAGAGCACTTTTACACGAGCAAGAAGCTGTTCCCGGTAGGTGGAACTAGATGGAGAAAAGTGGGGAGCGAGTGCTGTTGACTGATGGTGTTTTCGGCTGTTGTTGATAGATTGGATACGAAACTGTGGTGAGGGTGCAAGTGGCCAGGCCCGTTGAAGTCGCCTTCCGCCTGCGATGCAGTACGTGTGTGCTGCGCGGTGAATTGCATTATGGTGGTTACTTACGTGTGGTGTGTGGTGTGTGGTGCTGTGGACGCAGAGATTGTGCATGGCAATAAGAAAAAGTCCCCGATTTTCGTGGTGGAACTCGACAACAGCGCATGTACGAAGGGGAAAATCTTGTGCGCGGACAGGTGTAGTTTGTGACTAAATGCTGTTCTTTTTTGTTTTGTTCTGGCAGCTGAAGTCGTGTTCAGATCATATGTGGCGAGTAAAGCTTGGAAAAAGGCCCTTGTGCATTTCGAGAGCTTGTCTGCGGATGACCTTTTCGCAGTGGTCCATGAATCCGTGTTTGCGGTGGAAACGGACGAAAGCGGCAAAAGCGTGGACGTGCTGACGCCGGCGAGCGGGGAGGATGGATTTGGATTGCTTCGACGAAATATCACACGCGTGTTGGAAGGACTGCACCAGGTGCTTCTGTGCAGGGACTATCAGTTTTGGGAACAGCGGCACCCAATCACACCCGACGTCCATGCGAAGATCCGTTCACGTCTAAAGAGCCAACTGAAGGACGTTGTCAAGGCTCACAGCGCGCTTTCGAGGGATGAAATCAACCGCCAGTTGTCTCAGGAGGCGTTGCTAAACGAGCACTCGTACAACCCCGGTGATCTGCAACATTTTCAGCAGCAGAAAGAGAAGGAGCAACGCGAAGCGGACAAGCGTAGTGTCCGTGAGGCTGCGCGCAAACTTCTTGAGATCGAGATGAAGGTTCAAGAAGACGCCAGGGAAGCGCAGAGACGAGCAAAAGAGGAGCGCAAAAATGCGATTCTCGAGGCAAAGCTGGAAGCTGCTCGACAAAAGGAGGCGCGGAAAGAAGCCCTTCGTTTGGCCAGGGAAGAGGAAAAGCGCATGCGGGAGGAAGAGAAAGAAATCAAGCGTGCACTGCGGGAAGAGGAGAAACGCAAGAGAGTGGAAGAAAAAGAAAACTCGATGAAGCGGAGGATAGAGGAGTTGCGGCAGCGTCGTCAGATGCGTGAAGAGCAGAAAGCAATTCTTGAGAATGGTGTCGTGACGTCTTCGTCCCCGCGGCGATTCAGTGACTCCAGGAAGAGGAAGGCTGCACCCGATCCCCAGGCTGTTAAACAGCAGCACCTCGCACTGCTGAAGTTTGTGGAGGAGGAAAGAGAGCGAAGGCGGCAAATCCGCTTATGGGATAAGAAGAACGAGCTGGAGAGCGAGGTCTGGTTTCGCGTGAAAGCGCAATACGTCCGGGGTTTGAAAAGCAGCCATTCTTCTTCCGAAACCAGCCATCATCTCGACGCAGTGGAGACTGAAGACACTAAATTTCCATCGCAACTGATCTCCCCGGCGGTAGAACTGGAACCCGTGCCGGCGGAAGCTCATGGCGACTTGCTGTTCGTGTGGGACTTCATTTCGACCTTTTCGGACTGTTTGAAGTTGACGGCACTACCTTCACTTAGTGCCTTCGTGAGTATTATGACGCTGAACGACGGATCTAGTCCTGTTGGAGACGGCGACCTTGATGACGACTCGACTGGCACGCTGTTTGCTTCACTGCACGCAGAACTGCTAAAGACGCTGATTGCCGAGTATTTCCCTCTGCTGCAAATGGGGAACACGCTTGAAGAGTTTCATCGCACGCGGCCCATGAACACATTTAGCTGGCCTGAGCTTGCTCGTGAAGTTTGTCAGTTGGCGATAGAGTTCAAACACCCGAGCGCGGACGAGCAACTGCTAAAATCGATCAAGGGGTCCAAATCTTATCGAGATGACTCGGTTACGCATCCTCTCCGCCAGAAACTGCACCGCCGAGGGGTTAATTTGTTGAGTGGGGTGCAATTTGAGGAGGAGGAGAAGGAGGAAGCAGAAGCAGAATCGCACGATACGCACGGGAAGAACTCGATCACGTTGGCTTCAGAAGCAAATGCTACATCAGCAGGATCAAGCGAATACTACGGAGTTGTTCTGGCTGGCGGAGTGTCCAAAAGAATCAAAGTGGGGGAGAAAGACAACCACGTTGTCGTGACAGAAGTTATTGCTTCTGCCAACGACAGTTCCTCGGAAAAAGCGAAGTTATGTGAAGGTGCCGCAGCTGAGCCGAAGGATGACAACGCGGATAGTCTTCGTGTCGGGGACTACATTTTGTGTATTAACGGACACGACGTCCGCGAGATGTCGCTCGATGAGTTCAACAAGCTTTCGAGTGAGCTGTCGATGCCGCACGGATTGCTGATGTCTTCGATCGCCCCAGTCGCGAAGAACCCGATGAAGCACATCGCAACAACACAAGGGGCGACAAAGATGAAGTGCTGTGGATTCGTGCTGAAGCTTCTTCGAGCGAAAGAGATTGCGGCGCCTTTCAACCAGCCCGTGGACGCGGAGCTCTATCCTGACTACTACTCGAGTGGAGATATTACGGAGCCCATGGACCTGGGTACAATTGCGGAGAAAATCGAGGATGAAGACTATGAAAATGACGACGTCGAGTCCTTTGTTGACGACGTGCAGCTGGTGTGGAGAAATTGCTACACGTACAACTCGTTGAAGGCGGAAATCTCCACCCTCGCCCAAAAGCTCTCGGTGGTTTTTGAGCGGCTGATGAAGGAGTGGGTGTACACGACCGTAAACCGACCGATGATTGCAGCCGAAGAAGACAATTGCCGCAATTGCCAGACGATCCACGCAAAGGGCCGGTTATTGCTGTGCGATCGGTGCGATGCTCCGTATCATACTTTCTGCCTTGAGTCTCCACTGCCTGGAATTCCTAAGGGCGAATGGTTTTGCCCAACTTGCCTTGCGGATCCCTCATTTTCGCCCGAACAATATCGGAAAAAGGCTCGTGACATGGCTGCAAACCCTGGTGGAAACTCTGGCAACAACGAGCCGAATGATAACGACCTCACAGACTTGGAGAAGCGCCTGCTGTCTGCGATTGATCTTCTTTCGTTGGAAAACTACTCCAAACTTACTGTGACTGATCGCTTGAAGGTGCTGAGGGTGCTGTGCGAGTTGGTGGAGGAGACGTCAGCAGTTCAGTCAGTTTACCACTCGCTCGAGGAAAAGACAAACGACGTGCGGAAAAAGCTAGGCGATTCTCTGGCAGATTTGGGGAGGGAGTGGGACCGCTTTACCCCGCCACGTTCGTCTCATGGCGTTGAAGCGACAAAGAAATTCATCATTGACGGTGTGGAGCATGAGCTCACTGACGAGCTGCTTACGTACTTGGAAGAGAAAGCGAAGGCTGATCTCGAGTCAAAACCTATTCCCATGCTGCCCGAAAGCGCTCAGAAGAAGCTCCGCGGTGATAAGGGCAGTGTGAAGGAGCCCGCAGTCTTGGTAGTGGAGGATGATGATGACGATTCTTCTGACAACTCCGAAGTTGAGGAAGACCTGCTTCTTGAAGAATTCGGCGATCGATTTTTGCTGGCATCAGCCGAGTCGAACGCATTGGATGGTCAGAGTGACGCCGATAACTCGCTTCTGTCGCACTCATTGTGTGCTTTCTGTGGTTTGGAAGATGGGATTTTGAACGGGCCGTTGCACGCCTGCAAGCAATCGCCCTTGACGTCCCACACGACGTTACTGAAAGAATTTGAAACCCCGGAGCTACTCGGCGGAGAAGGGCCTGACATGCTGACTGTGCGAATGCTTGGCGTTAACGAACTTGGAAATACCATTCTGGAAGATACAGCAGAAGGTGTACAGTACTCGGAGCGCTCTGCAGCTGTGCAGAACAATCAATTCGGCCAAGTGGAAGACCAGCAGACTCAACCCAATGGCGTAAAGGGGATCGTGTATGCGATTAATGATCGTGTTGTGTTTGGAATGAGTCGAGCTGCTATTCAGGAGCAGTTGAGGACTGCGGCGCTGCCTGTGTTGATGTACTTGACGTCACTGCCAGGGGAGGCTGTTCGTGCCTCAGTGTCGATTGTGAAGTGTCATGGTCTGCCACTGGGGTTGACTCTAGATTCTCATGATGGTTTCGTCTTTGTTCAGTCTTACGAATTCTCTGAAGACCTCCCGCTTGGATTTGGTGAGCTATCCGGTCAAGTCTTTCCGGGTGACGTTCTTCTGATGGTAAATGACGTCTCCGCGCGTGAGAAAAATATTGCTGATGTCGAAGCATTGATTCGTACGAACAATCCTGCAGACGCCACGTACGCTGTTTTTGCCCGAGCTCCCTCTGCAAAGATGACAAAGGCGAACGAAGAATGGCAGCATGTTGCACATGACGTCCCCTCTCAGCGGGCCAAGGAGTCTGCTTTCCGAGCAGGATTGCTCACGCCGCAGAGCGGACCCATCTCGTACGAGGTGACGTTCCAAGATGGACCGCTTGGCTTGGCGTTGGCCCTTGAGCCTCGAGGCGTAGTGGTGAAGTCACTGAATGATCACCCGGATGGTACACTTGGTCAAGCATCTATGAGCGGTCGAATTATGCGAGGAGACTTGGTGGAGCGAGTGAATGGCGCAGCGTACGGTCAGCTGAGCGACTTGTCTCAGTTCACGTCCTGGTTGCTGAGCTTACCGCGACCACTTAAAATCCTGTTCTCAAGGCAATCGGCGGACGCCAACCAGCTTGCGACCGCTGAGCAGGCGAACAGGCCGATGGATGAATTGCTTGGCAACCCCTCACTGCTGTGCAAGCAGCTGAATCTTCCTACGTCCAGTGATGTCAAGACTTATCACGTGCAGTCTTTTCCCCTATCGTTTGAAGCCGAGAATTTCCTTGAGAACGTTGGCGTAATTGCCACGAATGGAATTGTGTATTGTGAGCAACATGTCATGTCTGGTGGAATGGACAAGGCGGAGACTTCCGTTATGACTGTCGATGTTGGCGATCTGGTTGTGGGGCTAAACGGAAGATCAGTCGCTGGATTGAGCTGGGACTCGGTGAAAGAACTGTGCGCGGATATGTCCTCCTCTGGCCCAGTATACCTCCACTTCACACCATTTGTCAGACATGTGACCTTGCTACAAGCTCATGAAAGCTGTGTGGAAAGTGCCAATACAGCGTGGTCGGAATGCGAATCTATGCTTCCTCGTGTTGAGAAGGCGCGCGAGTTGGAGAGCTTCATCAAGTGGTTGATTATCCCAAGAACTCTAGCGTTGGGGAAATGCCGCCATGGGTTCTCGTTCTATCGCTTCTTCAGTGATCACCACCGTTTGTTTGTGTTGTCTCCAGACAAGAAGTGGTCCGTGTGTGCCACTCGAGAGCAGATCTTACAGCTTCTTTCATATCTGGAGGAAGACTCCAGAGACTCGAAAGTTGCTACTAGGATCCGATGGTGCTTTCACTGGATTCTTCACACCGACAATGCACGGCTTCAGCTACAGCAAGGTTTATCGTGCTGCGAATACTCTAGCGAGGACTTCCTTCAAGACGGACCCTTTTCAGTCGAGAAGGAGGTACTGCTTGTCATGGACGGAGATATGGAGAAGTACGAATCGCTGGTGGGTTATCAAGGACGCAAGTTTTTCTTGGGGTCTTTCTACTCCCAGCAGGAGGCCGAAACCGCGCTCCAACGTGCCGAGACATTAATCCGGTCCACGGGATTCCACGTGGTGGTAGCTTCTGATACCGTTACGCTGCGCAATGCACACTTCCCATCTTCACTGACTGCTCCGTATCCGAAGGCAGAAAATGTAGTGAAGCGCATCTTGTCGCGCAAATATGAGTACGGGAGTGTGGCAGATGGACAGGGCGGGATGAAGCCCATTCCGATTTCGCATGATGTGTGGCAGATTCTGAAGCGCAGTCTGCGGTCAAACAGCGCTATGATGAACAATCCAATGGATGTGCCAAGATCGGGAATGTATCAGGCTGGCATGCCCCTTAACGCGATGTCAAGAATGCAGGGAGATCTTCAAGCTTCTGCGTATGCTGCTGCCCAAGCGCGCTACCAGGAGGCATTGAAGCGAAAATATGCCCAAACGGAAGACCCGTACGCCCGCCAGATCGCTGATCAAATGAAGCGGACGAGATATGTGGATCCGACAGCAACAGCAAGAAGCCAGCAACAATTCGCGCTTGGCGCAGGTAACAACCCTGTCTCCTTTAAGAGATCGCTTCAGACTCTTGTCGATAAAGGACGCTCAATGCTGGCAGCCTGGAACCAGTTTGCTGCATCTGCCACAGTCCAGACGACGAATGGATTGGCGTACGCTTGTCTGTCCAGCTTCGAAGAGGTGAAGAAAGTGGTGTCGCGCATTGTCGTGGACCCCAACGCTGCTCCCCCGGACCCCAAGACGTTTGTTTGCCTTCATCATGCGTATGTGATGGGATTGATTTGTGCGATGGCGACGCAGGCGCTCACTACCAGCCAGAAAACGCATTCCGACTCGGCTTTGGTGAAGCAAGTGGCGGACGCTTTCGCTACGGCAATTCTCAGCTGCGTGGATCCTTCGAACATGCTACGTGCTCGAGCACTTGGTGGCTTTGCTACTGCGGCGAAGAAGTGCGAGCCGTCTCAGCGTGCTGGAGATTTGTCGGTCGAGCTCCACAACGTTGCAAACTTTGTGCTCATGTTCTTGAGAACGACGCGTTATCTGTCAGGCGCGAGCTTTGACGATCTCACAAACTGCCGCCCATTGTTTACAGCTTCGACGCCGGGTGCTGAATCTCTCCCCGCGTCGTTCGTGCAGCAAGTTAATCTTCTCGAAAACATCCGCCAGGCGTTTTACCGGAAAGCAAACGCAGCTTCCAGCGGAGCCCTCCCTGCTCCAAACCAGTCGATGGCCCCGATGCCGTCTCTTCAGGCTTCGGCGTACGGGATGCCGGGATCGACTTCATTGACTATGCTGCCGAACAACATGCAGTCCACCAGCCAAGCCAGCAATAGCGGCACGCTGGTCGACGTGGAGTTCGGGTTTGGTCCTTTGGGCGTCGTGATCAACTATTCGAACGTTGGAACGATTATTGTCACGGAGTTTTCCAACGACAGCGACAACATGATGGGGCAGGCTCAGGCGAGCGGCAAGGTGCAGGTGGGTGACGAAGTCTACGCAGTGAACGGCAACACGCTGGAGGTCATAGGCATGGAGGGCTTCAAGGCTGCCGTCGCTACTAGCAAGCGGCCTCTACGTGTGACTTTCCGCCGGTTATTAGCTGTGGCAACGAACAACACTCAGAACAACGTAACCAACTTCGGGTATGCAGCGAATGGATCTGTTCAGGGCGCGGCAACGACACCTCCCGCTCAAGTCTCGTCTGCCATGAACCAGCAAGCACAACAGCCAAACGCGTTCCCTCAGCAGCCTCAGGCAACTGCCATGAACAGCAACAGTTTTTACGGCAATCAGCAGCCAATGAGTGGACCGATGGTTAACGCGAATGCGGGTGGAACCTACCAGAACTCATCTCCTGGACAGTTCCCTGGCATAGGCGACAGCGTGAATGCGTTCCCCTACCAAGCTTCCCCGTCAAGCCAGCCGATGGGCGATCCAACTTCGCAGTATGGCAATCCGCAGATTAGTGGGAACATGCCCGGCTTTATGGGTGACATGTCCAGTCAGCCGTTCCCTGCTGCGCCTCTAGGAGGTCCGAGCTTCGACACGCTGCCAAACGTATACAACGACGGAGTGGCAGATGGCTCGAGTGCCCAGCCTTCAGGAGGCTGGCAAGCTCCCAACCCGATGGTGCAGCTGTATCCAACTGGATCAGCACCAAACGGAATGAGCATGACTGGTGGGGGGAATGGCCAAATGCCGATGAATCCGATGCCTATGATGCCGAACACATCGTCGGCAATGGGTTATTCCTCAGCCCCGCCGCCGCCGTCGTCTGGAGCGCCGAACGCGTACCAGAACAACAGTGGCGAGTACGTCAACTTCGTCGCCGCGAATGATCCACAATTGCCACCGGATGGAGGAGATCCGTCCCAGGTTTCTTACTTCGACGCGAACGGTACGACGTATCGCGGAGCGGCAGACTTTGAGATTGACACCAGTGCCAACGAGACTGCTGATCATGCAAGCAGTACAGCGGAGGCTAGTGCAGAAGCCGATGTCGAAACGGAGCCGGAATCGCCATCAATCTCACAAGTGACGACACCTGCGCAATCAGACACTGACGGCGAGCGTAGCGAGGCTGATAGGCAGCGAGACCGTGAGGAGCAGTTGGCGAGGTTGAACGCTGCGTCGATCGCTTTACAAAGCTCCTCGGAAGCTGGTTCAAACGCTGCACCAGGCTCTGCAACTGTACAAACTCAGCCTACCACAGAGATGAGCAACGCTGCTCCGGCTGCAGTGTTTCCTGAAGGAAAGCCCCCTCTCCAATCGACCAAGGCTTCACCTCGTGCCTATATTGGCGGGAAGGAACTTCGGCTAACGGAAGAGCCTGGCGCTTCCAGAAGATCCTCGCGGGTATCTCGGAAGATTAGCAATATCGCCGACATGTACGACCCCGACTTTGTGAAGTCCCATTCTCGAGGAGGCGCAGGGAGCGGCAGTGATGCTGGCACGGACGAGCCGACCGATGGAGAAGTCGGCGAACTGTCAACCGAGCTGCTGGAAACCTTCCAGACGACAATTCGCCCTCTCAAAAAGGACGTTCCGCGCTCGTTGCTGCTTCTTCGAGCTCAGTTGCTGGAAATGGAGTCTGCAATCCCTCGAGACGCTTTCCGTTCTGGTCGCTGGGGACGACCCGTGCGTGCAGCATGGGCTGAAATGGTTTACGCGTGTGACACATCCGCGATTCTGGTGGAGGCCGTCGTGTGTCTTGAGGCGAACATTGATCCGGAGTGGCTCGACCCCGGCTGGAAGGCATCCCCGCTCCCGTCAGCCAAGAATGCGATCGCTACAGCGACCATCGCGTCTGCTGCGATGCGGATGTATTCGTTGGACGACGCCATTTCGTATGGACGCATCAAGCGTGGCAGCAAGCGCAGACATCGCAATCCGTCAAGTGCGAATTCGAGTCGTCCTGGTTCGCCACAAAAGACGGCGATCATCAGCCAAGAGTCTAAGGCAGCCGAGCCTGTTTCTGATCCGGCCGATCTTCCTTTCGTGGGCAGGCTGTCGAACGGCGTGGTGGCGTTGGCCAACAAGATGATCCACAATATCCTGGAGGCGCAGCGAGAACGTTCATCGACTGCGTACGCGTATCGTAAGGCGAGGAGCGAAGTAGCAGCCATTACGTCCCTCACGGACGATCAAGTCGAACAGTGGATCCAAGCGAGCTCAGTGCTTCACGCGCAGACAGCATCCGCATCGGGTCAATCACAGAGCGGGTCGGGGCGGCATTCGACGCCCAAGAGGAAACACCCAGGCTCTCAGCCGTCAGGTTCTTCTGGGCAGCGCTCTTCCGGTAGAAAACGGAGGGCACAGGGCGCGGGAAGCGTTCCGACGCCGACGCCGACCGCGACGCCGACGGAGGCGCAGTATGTCGAGCTCCGCTGCTTCCAGATGAAAACATTGCAGCACTATTTCCCCCCAGGGAGCGCACAGGACTTCACTCTGCGTTCACGATTGGAGCGGATCATGGACATGCTGCTACGGAACGAGCTAGCGCTGGCGTTCTCGGCTCCAGTGAATGTAAACGAGGTGCCAGGGTATGGGGATCTGATCAAGTACCCGATGGATTTGGGGACGATCAAGATGCGTTTGAGTCGCGGCTTCTACGACCAGCGCTGGGAGCTGCTCATCGGCGACGTGAATCTCGTGTGGGAGAACTGCTTCACCTTCAACCGGCTGGACGCTGACATCTCCAAGTGCGCCAACCGACTGCGATGTAAGTCTTGTGTTTGTTCATATTTCTTCCGTTGGTGTTGATCCTAACGTGCTTATCTTGTTGTCTGTGCGTCTTTCGCAGCCATCTTCAATCGGCTCTTCGAGCAGTGGGTCACGGACGTGCCGCCCAACACGCCAGTCATGCACCTCGCATCGGAGGAGCTGTGCCGCCAGTGCGGCCAAATGAACGCCCAGGAGAGCATGCTGCTGTGTGACAGTTGTGATGCTGCGTACCACGCCTTCTGTCTGCAGCCGCCGCTATCTGCCATCCCACCAGGCAACTGGTACTGCCCTCGATGCCCCGTGAAGAAGTTCACCATGTAGATTGTTGCAGTGCGTATCGTCGACAGAAAATAGTAGCTGCTAGCATTGAAGCGATTCAAGTCCCAGCATCGAAGACGTGAACAGACTTACCGTGATCCCACTCGGTTGCAGCATTTCACTTTCCAACTTTTCGATTGTGATCAAGGTGCTTCATCTCAGTCCCCAACCTTTCCACGATGAAGTTCGCTGCCATCATCTCGGCAGCCGCCTTCGTCGCTGCCTCAAGCGGTGCTCCGTGCGATGTGACTGCACTCACGCCACTGCTGACAAAGTCGTACACTACGAAATGCTCTTCCGAGTCGGGCTACACGGTGGCCGCGGGTGCGAACATCACGGACGCCCAGAAGGCGATTATGTGCAAGAGCGAAGACTGCAGAGAACTTCTGGCCCAGCTCAAGTCGGTTGCGCCGACGGAATGCAGTGTGGGGTCATTCAACCTGCACGCCGACGTGCTCACCCCTCTCGAAACGTTCTGCGCCAGCGGCTCGTCGATCAGCGGGAACACGGTGGGCTCACCTGATGACTCGTCTACTTTAATCACGGCGCAGACGAACTCGAGCTCAGCTTCCTCTACATCAGCAGATGCCTTGGCCTCCGCTTCGGGCAGCAGCCTCGCACTTTCTGCTGCATCAACTCTGGTCGTAGCGATCTCGACGTTTTTCTAGGTGTGCTCAACCGTGTAGACCATTAATCTCAACGCGTCTAACTCAATCGTGAGCCCTTCAGGCCCTGGCTTCTCCATCAGTGCTTTGCACTTTTCAACGTACGCTTCACCAGATTAATCCACAACCACCGAAGTATTCATCAAGAACAAAGTATATCTGTACAAAATCTATCATGAACGCCCACCATGGGCATCTCCACAAAACTAGCTCAGCATCCCAGTATCTTACTTCTCGCGACGCGAGTCGTACTCGGCCTGGATCTCCTCGGCCGACTTGCCCGACGTCTCCGGCACCAGCTTCAGAGCAAGCAGGTAGAAGAGCGCCAGCAGCACCACGAACGGCACATACGCGTAGTCGTTGAGCGCGTCCGACACGTACGGGTACGACACGCCCACGATGAGGTTGCACAGCCAGTTGATGCCGATGCACAGCGACGACGCGCTGGCGCGGATCGAGTCCGGGAAAATGTCGGCCGTCATGACCCACACGAGCGGGCCCAGCGTCACGCCGAACACGATCACGTACAGCGCCGTGAACACGATGGACAGAGCGGACACGTCCACGATGAACGCCACCGTCATGCCGATGGACATGGCCACCATACCAGCCAGACCCCACAGGATCATGTTACGAGCGCCGAAGCGGTTGGCCAGCACACCCGTGAAGAAGGCCGGCCAGATGTTGATGAAGTCGATGATGAGCGTGCCCACGCGCGAGTCCGAGATGCCGGCGTCCGAGAAGATGCTGCCCGAGTAGTAGAACACGGCGTTGATACCCGAGAGCTGCTGCGCGCATGACAGGAGGATTCCGCCCAGAAGCTGCAGGCGGTAGCGCGGCGCGAACATGGACTCCTTCTTGGGAGCGGCCAGGCCCTCCTCGGCGTTCTCGGCCTTCTTGCTCACTTCCAGCCACGACAGAGCCGTCTGCACGTGCTGCTCGCCGTAGAGCCGAGCGATGATCTGCTTGGCCTCGTCCTTGCGGCCCTGGTTCAGCAGCCAAGCGGGGCTCTCGACGCACATGGTCGGTGCCAGGAGCAGGTAGATAACACCGAGGATAACCGGGAACGCCGCCAGGTAGCGCCAGCCAGAGCTCGTGTTAGCGAAGAAGAAGGCGATGGCCGGGAACAAGATGCCGATGGTCGTGAAGATCTGCAGGCCCAGGCCCAGCGTGTTGCGCATGTGCGGCGGTGATAACTCGTTCACGTAGCTCCCGATGGTCGCCGTGGCGGTTCCCGAGGCGAGCCCTGCGATGAGCCGGCCGACGGAGAACAGCCAGACGTTCGACACCACGGTCTGCACGACTCCGCCGACGATGATGAAGATGCAGTTGCCCATGAGCGTCTTCTTGCGGCCGTACTTGTCGCTGAAGTGGCCGCAGCAAAGCGAGCCGATCATGGCGCCGAAGATCCACGCGTTCACGGCGAACGTCCATTCCAGCTTCGAGTGGCCAGGGAACATGAGGCACGTGTCGTCGGCCACGGGGCGAGCATTGCACTCGTCCGTGTCGTTGTACTGCGACAGGTTCATCTGCGAGGTGGACCAACCGCTCTGGAACGGCTGCAGCCACGACAGCAGCGCGCTGGTGTACAGGATGGCGTTCGGCTTGATGAGGCGAGCAGCGGCCTTGTTGGCCTCGTCGAACGTGCCGACAGCAGGCTTGCCGGGGGAGTTGGCGACCTCGTAGTTGGCGCTATCTTGCATTGGTTCGGCCATGGTAGCTAGGGTTCTGGCAGACAGTCACTAGGTTGGAAGGCTTTGGTCAATGCTCGTTGTTGGAGTTGTTGTTGCTACAAAGGGTAAAACGGACAATGCGGAGAGAGATGTCGGCTTCGTTTGCAAACCTCGGTGGGGCTTTGACAACCAGCCTCTCTTGTGAGCCGTTGGAATGAGCGATCCACAGAGAAATGCGACTCACTTGAACCTCTCAATCATCTGCTGCTCGCTTTGCGCATATTGCGTGAGCCTTGTCGAGTTACTAAATACTCGCTCTTGGGCACCCACACGCTCGCCACCATTTCCAGACGTAGTCGGTTCGCAGTTACCCCACATGTTCCTCACCCCCCTGCAGCTCATGTTTTCCAAAACCAAGTGGAAATGAAAACCAGGGTGCCGAATTTCGACTAGCCCGAATACTACACCCTGACCCCTCCACCAACCTAAGCCGACATGATCCTAGAAACCCTCTCCGCTTGAGCAAGAGCACCGCGCCACACTCGGCCGCCGATAGCTGCCGCTTTCGCCGAGCATTTGTGCCATCGACCGAAGAGCATATTATGCTTCGGGGCTGATCTAACTATAAAATTCACCTTGGTTCTTTGCCGCTGAGAAAGTGGCTATCTGGAACCGAAATCAAGCTTTCCTCTTATTTATAAGAAATTGAGTTGGCACTAAACCTGTTTATAAAAGAGCTCCGGCAACCCATATCACGGCTACTTTCGTTTTCGTTATTCAGTGCGTAGGTTGCCTCTTAATCACCCTACTGCTACAGCTTTTCCCCAGCACCGACCTGCTTGCCTCCCGGTGGTGCTGTTATAATTCCCTAAGGAAACAGGTACTTTTCATCGTAAAACCACAATAATCTAAGTCCCAGTAAGAGCATCCCCACTGGTGCCGCTATTTAGCTGCAAAATGCACTAGACATGCTGCACTGCCAAATGCCAGCCAAATGCGCCCCACCGATTAAACTTGTATAGAATTCTGACGTTCATGTACTTTTGGTGTAATATAGCTGAAAATATATTGACAACAAAACTAAAACGCTTGAAAATGGAGCGCACACAGCAAGCAGCCGAATGCTGTCCTAATAAAAAGAAAACTATGTATTCTACGTGGAGAGGAAGCAATTCGCTTCATTGTGAGGTATTGGTGGCAGTTTAGGATGCACTACGTCTGCATTACTGTATGCAGTTCAGCACGAACTGTCGATTCTTGCTGTACCGGACCGCTTTCTGCGTGGTGTGGGCAA
>JAABLK010000880.1:0-14795 GCA_012295415.1 Phytophthora chlamydospora | reverse complement strand
CAGAGACGCCAGGCGTCTGTTGTGGTTAGCGCGTTAACGCTTCCTCAAAGCTAAGGTGCGTGTGACTCCCGTCACAACCACAGTGACAAAAACAGCTCCCGTATTTTTTTCAAAAACACGATAATAAACTTGGTCCCGGGCGAATCGCTTCTGGTTATTTGCAAGGCCGTAAGCCAAACTCTACGCAGTAGAATGGGCCGTGGCAAGGCCTCAACACCAAGAAGAATTGGTGGATTCAGAACAACGGTGTAACGGAAATTACCGGGGAAAATCTTCTTTTCATGTTGTAATACTGGTGACTTTATTTCATGCATAATGCTGCATTGTATTTTCTACGACTACCATTGATTTCGAATCGGTATGAAATGCACGTAGCGTTCAAATAAGGGTGCAAAAAGACAAAGTGCTCGTTTAAGAAGGCTATTAGAAATTTTAGTTGAAATTAGCTGACACTGTTAATATTTATCTGGCTGGTGTGATTCCTGCCTGGCGGAAGGAAGGTATGTTCACTCCCAAGGGTCGAACAAACAAAGCGAAGTAGAATTTTAAAGGGAAATCATTGGTAGATAGTCAAATCAGATGATAGTAAAATATAGGCTTTAGGATCCCTACTACTGGATAGTTAGGAGAGGACTGTGAGCCACCCATAGACGACAGCTAGCTCAGGAACCGAAAGAGGCCTCCTCATTTCAATTCACTTTTCATTTTACCAAGCAACAACCAAGTGGACCATCAACTGACCACGTCAACCCTTCGCATGGTCCTCGCCTCGCTGCTTACTTCCACCCTTCTGTGCTACATAGTAGCACTTGTCGAGTCTCAAGCTTCGTTCCAGCGCCAACGTCAGTTATCTCGTGGGTATCCAAGAGTACTAGCACCTACCAATTGCTGGGGACATGCTAGGGCTACAGTGGGGGGGGGTCTTCGGGGAGTCTTTTTGGAGAGTTCGTGGCTACTAGAAGCCGGCGGCGGCGAGTCTCCGTCGACTGGAATGCCGAAGTTCGGGACGTGGTTGTGTCCCGTCCCCGGCTCATCCAGAGCGGCGGGATACACGGCCACTCTGCCAGCGCTGCTCGCCCTCACATTTAGCAGCGAGGTCGAGCAGTGTCGTCAGACAAGATTGATAAAATCTCACGATGTAAAAAAGCGAAAGTTCAAGTTCTCTACTAGTGAACTTTCGGAAGTGCTTGTTAGAGTCGGCAACTTCTGTTTCTCAGTCTAACAACTTGCGAATTGCGTCATCGTAGTTCTCTTTCTTGCGGTAGAGTGCGACGACTTCAGCTTGCAGCATCGTCTTTTCATCCTGGCCTTTCCTCAACATTTCAGTCGCCAATTGTTCAATGTGCTTGCATTTTTCGATCTGCTCATTGGCGTCACATCGTGGATCCCACCCCTTTGCATACGACAAACATCATCGGGCTAACAGGTAGCACGTAATTAGGCACAAATTTACCTCCATGACATCAGCTCCATTCTTTGCATCTCGGGCTTGGCATCCCGCTTGTCGTGCCGCTTGTCACTTTGTCTTCAACTCTTCCTAAAACACACCACTGCCATCATGCCTGCACTCAGGTCTAAGAAGAACGACGTCAGCTCCGCGAAAGAGTTCAAGACCCCACCGCCAGCAAGACGCACAACATACGAGTTAGCAACGAAGCTAGTCGGCACCTGCGACTCACGATGAACACGACGATCGCCTCCGCAAGTCTGCTGCCCGAAGCCGTCAACGTCATCATCGCCTCGCTCGCCGAACGAAAGACACGCAGGGTCGGCCGAGGACGTGCTCGAGTGGCTTACTTCTTCGGCATACGAAGACGACGACACCCCGGATGATTGCGCTGACGAAGAGCGCAAGGCTGAACCGGTCCACTACGTCGAGAAGCTGCTCAACTGGAAGCGTGAGAAGCGCGTGACGTACTACCTGGTAGACTGGCAGCCAACGTGGGAGCTGAAGGAGCACATGAACGAGAAGCCTGTCGCTGCTTTCGAGGAGGAGCGCCGCCTACTCGTACGCAAGACCTTCATCGAAGAGGAAGCTGTGGAAGACAACACGCTGAACGACACTGAAGCATAAGTGGAAGGGTGAACATGGCGTGTATTACGACCTTTCGCATTAGGCAGCGGGTAGCACTGTGTGACAACTAAGCTTAAACTCCGGATGGAACAGCAAAGTTAACCTTGTCACAGAGTACGCGATCATGCAATATAATTACAGCGTCAAACACAAAGCTTAACCTCCTATCGGAACAGCAATGTTAACCTCAACGCAAGCTAGCACACCACGCACAAACAGCCGCAGTGACCGCATATCGTACAAACATGTAAGTATACAAAAGTCTACCGTCTTACCCCGCACTTAACGCCCACCAACTTTTGCGTGGATTAGGTCAATAAATAAACTATCTTAGCAGTTGCGATGAATATGGACAACACGTTCAAAATACGCTGCTGACAACTGATTTAGGATAGCTTTTGGCTCCCTTCATTGGTAGAATCTCCACATCAACGACAGAGTATAGTTTTGACGGACTTCGGCGACGCAACAATACTGAAATAAGAGAATTTCTTCAAGGTGAGCGTTATGTTCGAATACTCTGTGCGGGGTAAGACGGTAGTCAGGCCGGTCCTACGTTCAGGGGCTTGTGCGGTACGAAGAAAAAGGAGAGTGAGGCTGTGTTGCCCTCTGCGGCAGCTAGAAGCCATCCATTTCAGTTTAACCTCGTTTCTGAGGTTTTACCTTCGTCTGTTGCGCAAGTCAGGTAATGGATCGCGTATTTACGCGTAAATTCTATCGAAAAAGAGCCAGGCCCTCCTAATAGCGGACCCCGATTTTTGGAGCGGGGTCTCATTTGCCAATCTGCCACGGGACACCCACATGTCTCTGTGGTCCGTTCAGCCTGAAAACTGTTTTTCACGTTTTTCTCGGCCCACAGGCAGTTTTAGAGTTTGTGACGCCGTCTATAAACCACCACCAATCTGCCCTCTGGCACTATACATCCCAGTTTGAATCACCTAACCCGTTACACAAATTAACACAAAATACATAATGTTTACACCAGTTTGGACTCGCTCTGTTCCAGTCGGAGCCCGTCGGAGGTCGGAGATTTTTTGGTATGGGTCAGTACTAGCCGAACAACTCTAATCATCACACAAGGAAGAGTCGTGAGCTTAACTTCACGAACGGTCCGAAACCTCCTATTCTCAAGGTCGTGAGACAACATCCTCTTCCGGACACGAGTCTGTTTGAATACCCTTACGACCGCGACCGGTTCGTTAAGCTTCAAGCTATTGAGTGATCTCAAGAAGTTGCGTCGCATTGCGCGTCGTTTCAAGAAGGAGAAAAAAGCGTATTGAGAGTGACGAGGTGGAGAAGAAGATCGAAGGCTTGCTAAACCAAATTTTCATCGAGCTTACATATCTTGAAGACATCGCTTCGACCGAGAAATGCTTCTTTTCATGCCGCCAACGGCTACTTTTCATTTCCGGTGTTTTTTTTTCTATGAGTTCAGCTACATTGGATTCTATATGGCTAGCAATGATTTCGTACCTGCATGAAATCAATGTTGCGACCAAATGAGAGTGCAAAGAGAGAGAAAAGGGCAAGAAGTTCACGTTGAGGAAGTCGACTAAATTCATACGTAGAAATTAGCTGGGAATGTTAACATGTATCTGACGTTACGTTCTCTGTACGATCAGATCTACGTCGTATCACCTGATCACACAGAGATGGTGATCCTTTGCGACGCACAGGCGATACCAGATGAATCCGGTGAAGTGGTTTCCCTTCTCGACGAGCGATCCTCGGCCTTTCCTTTGCGAGCCGGCATGACCTGCCTACGACTAGTCCGCAATTATGTTGCGGTGCAGAGCCGACACGAGAGCACGACAATACTGCACTTGGATGTTACGCACAGCATGGTCATCAATGGCATCTTCTTTTCTGCGTTTGGATATTCCGACTGCGCAGGCTATTTTTTCCCTCTGGTGTTTTACTGCACGTCGCAAGCGAGAACCGTCGGTGTCGGCTGGTGCATCGGCTACCTGAGGCGTGTGCGCAGGGATGTATGCGGTGTGAATTCGCACCACAATTTGTGATGATGGATGCCGACAAGGCGCAATTCAATGCCTGTGTATCGGAATTGCTGCGCACAGTGGTGCTGATGTGCTGGTTTCACGTAATGCAAAACTTGTGGAAGCATGCTCAAGCAATGAAAGTCCCTCAAGCTGAATCGGCTGCGATATACGCTGACACGTATGATTTGCACTATGAAAGTGAAGATGAATTTCAAAGCTTAAAAGGGCAAGATCTTTTGAAATGGAAATCTTACGGGCAGGGCACACCAGCGCGCAAGTTGACCGACCATATCACTAAGTGGTGGATAACCAACTTTCGCTGTAACTCTTGGCAAGCTTTTCGTATGCCGAGCGGGTATGCGGCAACTAACAAACCGCCCGAGCAGAACCACAAAGTTTTGAATATTCAGTGCCCCGGTGGACCGGCTACGCTGCTCCGAAATCTCAATGGGGCGCGGCTCTCGTTTCTGAACCGCGACGCTTCGTTATGCTCTGTGGCCACCGCATCAGAGCGATTGACAAGTCTGTACCGGCTGCTGTACAGCCGGGGATGCCTTTCGACGAGTCGACTGCCTGCGGTCGGAACGGTTGCGGCCGATCTGTACAGAGTCAACCACAAGTCTCTGCAACTCACGGCGGCTGAGGAGAGACAGCGCCCTCAAAACATACAAATTGTACGCGAAACACTTAGATCACATCGCTAGCACCTACCGTTGTTGATCGGCACACACCAATCAGCTGCCTTCACTTTTCAGGCTTCATCACTACCACTAGTCATCGTGGTATCACCTATTCGAGCCATACCAGCACTGAATCAAAGTACTACATTTCCGGCATTATTGTAGCAAATAGGAAGTAAGGATACTCCAGCAAGCCGCGCTAGGGCTACAGACAACGACGCAAAATCCGGCATGACTGAATGCCATCCGCCATACTAAAAAATCAGCACCGCCCCGACAAAAAAAAATCGGCAGCAGATATCATTGGTTGAAATACGTGCTCAAAGAGCAAAACAAAAACTCAAACAGAACAAAAAAGGAGGCTTGTGTAAACTGTTATCTCACGAAACTACTTTCTCGAAACATCGAATTATCGTCTGCTTCTGTATCGACTCCCAGGCAGTGAAAGTTGAAGTAATAGCACGAGTGCGCTTTTCTTTAGCACTCCCACCACTAAACCGACTAGCCCTGTTTCGAATCGTAGCTTTAAGTGGCCCCATTACTCCCACATCAAGCGGCTGGCAAACTGCCGTGCTGTTCGGTGGCAATGGAACCACTGTAGCGTTGGCCACGACGGCTACAAGCCGCTGTCCTTCGTCTGATACGTGACAATCAAAATTGTCAACGAGAAGGACAGCAGGATAATCTAATTCAAACTTTAAAACAATTTCCACATAGAATCTCGACACGGAGCTATCCATCCAAACGTTTTCTTGGACGGCGTAGAAGTGGCCTTCTGGATACTCACAGAGCTCTTTCTGTTCCATCTTCCCTCCTGGAACCCCGCGCATGATCAACAGAATAGGCATCTTGACGCCTATAAGGGAGAGGTTCGAATCTGTTACAATCATCTCTATTGAAAGCAACCAACAGAGAGACCAAATCAGGTGACACCCGATAATCAACCTCTGAGACTCACTCAAAAAGAGTGATGGTACACGGTACCACCTGGTGCGTTGACTGGACGGTGCCACTTGCACGATTGAGAATACGCGGCGAAGCCGAGCTCGACGGGGCCAGCGCTCTTTTGACGACGGAGAAGGCCGCAGCTCTCTTGACCCCAACCAAGCGAAAGGTTTGTATGGTCTGAGGGGATGTTGTATGATCTGAGGGGATGATTGAGTGCCACTTATCTTTGCGCCTCGGCGCCATGTCCTCCGCCTTCACTGGCAGCCCGAGCGTCGCTCAGCTTTCGGCAGCATGGGAACTTCTCCGGCTCAAGTTCAGTCTGGTCCAGGCTGTGCAGATCGAGACAGCGCAGCTCAAGAACAAGTACCAGGCCTTGAAGAAGGAGTTTGCGACCATCAGGCTCGCAGAGAGTGACACAGGCAACTAGATAAACGAGCCCATCGTGTACCCAGCGTACTGGGACCTCCTGGTCCAGTTCATCGGGGATAAGAGCGGTCTGGGTTCCGTCAGTTTCGGGCAGAGCGCGCATTCAGAAGCAGCGAAGCGCAAGGCAGAGGTCAACGATGAGATCGAGCGTCAGCGCGAGCAGCGCCGCAAGAAGGAGAAGGTCGATATCGGTCAAGGAACGGAAATTACGATTATGGCTTCGTCTTGTTACAACATCAAATGGTATATTTTGTACTCTATTGAAGGCCTCGTACTGCTTGGAGAAAATCTCGCGAAGGCGCTCGTGCAGCGCCAAGATCCACAGCCGATGCCTGCACCTGACTTGCTGGCCGAATTAAATACGAAGCAGGACGCCATGCAGCAACTTATACAGACGAATCAACAGCAGGTCGCGGCGCATATTGAGAGTGCAACCGCAGTGAACGCCGCGCTGCTCTGCTTTCTGAGCAAATCACAGTAGGACATGAATACTGTAGTTCCCTCATTTCCACAATACATGCTAATCACGCTGACTCACAACGCTCCCATGTATTCTTTAATAAAACCACGACGGAGTTTCGCAAGCTCGTCGATTGCTACATACTGACTTCCTTCAGGAACAAGATCTCCTCCAATATGCATCCATTCTTCCTGCACTTCCGTCACTGTAGAATCATTTGCATCTACAAGCCAATTGTGTAAAACCAAGCTGACGGATATGAGACCAGCCATTTTCGTCGGCGAGTGATGTCCGAGTGGCAACTGGAACAGCCTAAAGCGCCCTTTGAATATGCCAAGAGCGCCTTCAACAACTATGCGCATTTTGCTGTGCAAATAGTTGTATCGGGCTTCGTCTCGGGGCATGCCGTAGTAGATCTTAAACGGGGTCATCACGTGCGGCAGGAGCTTATATCCAGCGTCGCCTAAGAAGTAGCAGCTATCTGGGACAGCATCTTGTCATATCTTACCGAAGTCGGAGTTGTTGAGCACTGCTTTGTCACTTTGAAACCCACTCCGAATAGAAAAAGACATGATCCTCTTGATCGAGTCGACCACAACCTGCATTACAAATTAGTCACTAGAAATCTCGCTCACAGGCTATATACTTTAACGTTACCTGCATGTTGAAGGCTGGAAATCCTTTTCTACAGTACCAACCCTCAAAAGCTGCGAATTGGTGCACAGGAAACAAAGATCCATCGATTGCACCTACCACGTTGGGCACTGCACTCCACACACTCGCTCAAATCCCATTAAAGTGCATTCCACTCGTGGAGTGTTTGTGGTAGGTGGACGGTGGCCTCTAGGTTGCATCTATTTAGTTTCGATACAACCTAAGCAGTGCAATACGTACTAGTTAGGCTTCCTGCAAAGCGACATCAATCAACTTACAGCTTACCTGGTCCACGTGGACAATTGCCTGAGCCTTGCTTGCCCCGAAAAAACTACCAGCGACTTGGAATGATCCTTCGTGGGTGAGATAGAACAAAGTAACACCGACGCGCGTCGCGATGTCGAAAACAGCATTCCTTCCGAGCGGTTGGTTGATGTGCGCCCATTTGGCCTCGATACGGTCGACGAACGTCTTGAACGTGGCGAATGTGCAGCGTAGATTGAGCTGGTACCAGCCACAAAAAAGTGCATTTCCACGGACAGAATCCCACGGACACGAGCTTGTAGACCACGCAGCAGTCGATGGCTCTCTGTCGTGACGTCTATCGTACGTAGCAGCTACAGCTGCAGCGCCGACCACGGATTCTTCGTCGATGGCCTCCACCATCGTGTTTGTGTTTGTTTGTGTTCCAATCAACTACAATCTAATAACTGAGGACCTTGCAGCTGGGCAGAGGCCCCCGAGGTGAGCTGAGTGAACAGAGATGGCGACAGCGGGCTGACCAATAAGATCACCGTATTTTTCAACTGAGGAGGCCGATAACAGACTCGAACCTCTCCCTAAATACACAAAACGTTTAGATAAATTCAAATAAAATACGAAAATGTCACACCACTTACCGTCATCTCGAATGGTTAGTACAGCCGTCATTCGACTTGCGTGCTTGTTTGCACCGAGGATACGGGCTGAATCTTTACGACCTTTGCCCGCCCATGACTTGATCGGCGGCATGTCAAACATAATGACCATTTCGTCCACGTTTAGCATACCACCGCCTTCGTACGCACTATACTTTGACCAGAACTCATGTGCAAACTTTGCTCGTGTTTCTTCTAGATCTTCTCGTGCTTTTTTCGCTGCTTGTGGTTTTTGCGATGAAAACCCGTATCTAAACAGTTAAACATCACACCAAGAATAAAATACCGCATTAATCATTAGAATTTGAAGTTAATATGAGCTATAAGTACTTTACCGGTTGGCAATACACTGGATCATTCGCTCTAGCGCGAGTTCACCGTTCTGTTTACCGTGAAGGTACGCCGTCATCCAGGCTGGATGAAGCGACCACAAGGAGTTGATCATTCCCGCAGTCGATAGAACCAAAAAACAAACGCATAATTAAATAAAAATCACAATAACACGGCGGAATAATACCAACTGCATAGCTTATGGCTTCGTCCCTGCGCATGTCTTTCATGAAAGTGACAAGGTCAGGGACGCAAGGAAAAATCTCCTTGTGCCCCTGTCCTTTCAGCGTCTTCGAAGCTGCATTGCCGCCAAAGCTTCGGATGGCCTCTGCTTGGTGGCGCCAGTCGTGGAGAGTTCCGCGGGAGATGTTGAGCTGACGCGAAGCGGCGGTTATGCCAACCGCCTCCACCAGCGTCAGCGCTTCGCGCTTTCGCTTAATGCTGTAGCTTCGCTCGGTTCGCCTCATGGCGCAGAATGAACCAGCAAATTAGCACCTCGTCAGTCTTGAATTGTGCCCTGGCCAGTCATTATGTATGTTCATGTGGAACATCACTTTTATGGTGCCCATTGAGTCGTACCTATACTCAGCTCAAGTTATTAGCCAAACACAGTACAAACTCGTCCAAAGCGACTTTGTTCTTGTTTAAAGTATTACTTGACTAGAAAATTGTATACTATGACATTGTCCCTATACTTTTTCGCGATTGGCTAAATGAAAAAATCTATAATGATGAGATTAGCTAAAATTTTACTATCAGATCAGATTAGTGCCACTGTCAAATGCCGGATTTTAGTGTCGGCCAGATTTTTGCGTCGTTGTCTGTAGTAGAACCAGCGCTTCGAATTCTTCGCCGCTCCAGCAAACCACTCACCTCTCTCTCTCCCCTGCACTCCTTAAGTCGTGCCTCGCCTCCGAAATGCCTGAAGTCTCCTTACTGAGGACATCTCCACCTACGAGAGCGACATGCTCCTGGAATCGCTCAAAGCCTATGTCGTAAACAAAAGCGGACTGTCGCCGTGCTCTCTGTGCGCTGAGAAAATGCCGCACAACATGCGGTACGGCTGCTGCTCTGCAAGTGCAGAGCCTGCAAGGCGGTCACCCCGTACGCACGCTGTGCCTGGAAAGCAAGGCGCAACCGTGTATCCTGGCCAACACTGTGAATGTCTCGGAGGCAGGTCAGCACGTTTCGCCGCTTCGACCTGCCCGCCGACCGAAGATGACTGAAGGCATGAAGGCACTCGCGCGCGACACGTGCACATACCACCACAAAATTCATGAACATTTTCAACAGAATTGTTCGCTACTTCGAAGGCGACGGAATGACTATGGCTAAGCTGACTATGGTCCAGCGGTTCGTGCAGCATCATCGCCGCCTCCCACCTCGGCGGAAGTGGTTTCCAGGATGACGTGACGGCAAAGGTGCGCGAGCATGCTTTTCACCGAGAGCAGGAACCTTCACAGCCGTTCACATTCACATGGCGCTCCAACACCAACGGTGAGCCCACTGTTGGGCGTGGATCGGATGCTGGTGCGTTTGTTATGGGCATTTCATTAGAGAAACTACTCCAGCGCTTCGAACGCGACCCATCCGAGTTTGTCCTCCACATCGACGCGACGTATAAGTCCCGCTCGTTGTGGTCGGAATATCAGACCGCATGAGCTCCTTCCACGTGGTGGCCTTCTTCGCCGTCTCCCAGCAAACTGAAGCACATTTTATCGAGGTGCTGGTACTTCTCAGGCGCACGTATGCAAAGGTGATGGGAAAGCAGCTGACCGATCGCTACGTCATGGCTGATGCTGACAAGGCCCCGCTCAACGCTGTGGACGTAGTTCTCGGACCTGACAATGTGTTACTTTCATATTATTGCACACATGTTCAAACACACTCGCGGCATTCCGGTAGGGTTGCTCGCGACGTCACGGACAGGCACTACACTGCGTAAGCCTCCGAGTTCACAAGCGGCAAGTCTCGGTGCTTAAGCGACTGGCGGAGGCTACCTTAGCTCTGTGAGTTCGCCAGCTACTTCTCTTCTACGTGGCTCGCTTCTCCGTTCCACCGCTGGCAGGCGTTCTACACACCGCGCGGATTAGTTGCGACGAATAATCCCATGGAGCAGTTTAACCGCGCTATTAAGCGCGACTACACGCTGCGGTCGCGCCTCAACATAGGCTCTCTTCTGGGCCAGTTGATGCTGTGCGTTCGCACGTAAGCGACCCGTAGCCGCCCTTTCGCCACCACTGTCAACCCCCAATCAGAATTGCTGCGACGTGTGCGTGAAATGCAGAAAAGTGAGGTTGCTCCGCGAAATGACTCCGACAAAGACGTCAATCAGCTTTCGGGTAGGTGACGCAGCTCCGACAGAGACCGCTGACGTTGTGTTCGTGATGTCCCAGCAGCTTGCACGCGTGTATGACTCACAAGCCAGGCGGACTAAAGAAGCTGTGTAGGCGACAGCTTCCCTTTCAGCGCAAAAGGCGCGCATAGAGACTCAAGGCACGCCTGCGCACGGCTGGAAAGTCGATTTACAGTCGAAGACCTGCGGCTGCCGCGTGTTCATGAAAGTAGGTTGCTGCATCCACCTCTCGCTGTCTGCAATAGCCTGGTCCTCTTTGAACGCGCTCGGCGTGTATACAGCGGCCGCAACACGGCTCGCCGCCAGCGCAGTGAGCAGCAGAATGCTTGTAGACCTGCTGTCAACGGTAGCGCGCTCGAGTTAGACTGAAAAGCTGGACAACAGAAGCGAAATTCACCATTGCCTTCGTACCTGCCTAGCTGTATGCACTGACCCACCCACCCTCTGACAGCCAAGCCCGGCACGACAGATACCTCACATTCTTCACTAAACACCCGCTACAGCAGTTTTGCAGTTTGCCCTGCGCAGTGGTCAGCACACGCTGACGTCGCATTCAAAGTGACGCTTGAGCATGGCGCTCTGCTTAAAGAGGGAGCGAGCAGTTTTAGCGCCCTTTCGGGTTCATCATGCCACTAAAATCTGCATTTAGCCAACGTTCTAGTTAGGAGCGCCGATCCACGACTTCACTGCAACCGCTGAAGCCATCCGTGACCGCGAGGAGTTCGTCAATCGTCCAGGTGGGCCGTGAGAGTGCGGCAGCCGCGTGCCGCGGCTGTGATGCTCTAAGAAGCGAGGATTCTAAACTGGCCGAGAGAATCGTTTGGTACACATATGATGTAGTCCACGTATGTTTGCATGTCCAGTGGCACTCATTTGTGAACGGCATCAGTGTTGCCATGATACAAATCTGATTGGCACTGGGCAATCAGTGCTGCTGGTATACAATTCGAAGGGTGTTCTTCGTATTTTGTCTTGAGAAGTAGCTTGTGGCAAACAACGTTCGCTTTGTCAATGCACGCCGCATGCAGATATAGGGGATACCTGACGGCGGATGGGTCGTGGACACAATGGAGCAAGGCGTGCTCGTGTCCTTACAACCGTAAGCATGGGCTGTGCTGCCACATCATTGGTGCATGTATCAAAGCTGATGTCGCATGTCCTCGTATTAGCACGAGCATCCGTCGATTTGTGCGGTCAAATCATGTTCATGCCGCCGAAGATGCAGATGGCTTACTTTCCGAATCTGAAGCTGTGGATACGGAGCCGGTTCAACCAGCCGAGACTGTCATAGAAGACGCAGATGATTCCTACAGGCACGATCTTGTGATTACGCCGCCGGAAAGCCCTGCGAGCCCTGTCGCTTCCACAATCACTTTAGACTCCCCAGAGAAAGAGCTGAGAGCGGACCTCTCTATAGAGATCGACCGTGAAATGGAGAGCACAGTCGCCCGGGTCGGATGTCGGCGAAGCAGGAGATGAAGGCACCGAGCCAGGACATACAGCGGATCCTGCTTGCCTGTCAAGACGACAACGAGCGCCAACAAGGCATGATCTGGAATCGATGTTGCAAAGCCGCAAGCGGTCGTGTCGCTAGAGCGCCGGCTGATGGTACGTTCATTATATATAAATTCCACTACTCTTTGTTTTTTATTTTCCTGCGAAGGCGTGGTTTTTGATTGTGCATGACAGCTCAATGCACAAGCTCAGCGCACCCTGGCCAAGAAGTGCTGGACCTGCTGCACATGAACGCCATCGCAGGCCCCCAGATCATCCGCGGCAGCTTGGATGGAGCAGATGAAGCGGCTGACGATCGCCATGGTGCTCGCTGCGCAGACCAGCGTGGTCTTCCTGGATGATCCGGCAAGCGGCCTGGACGCGCGGTCGGCCAAGCCAGCAATGTGGATGCTGGATGTGATCGGCGCTGGTGTGGATGATGCAGCCGGCTCGACAGACTTTGTGCCGGCGTTCCGGGGCAACGAGTAGAAGCGCGCAGGAGGGCGTGATGATCCCGTCGCTCGACTACCCGGAGGTGGTGTTCACCAAGAAGCCCACCAAGAAGCGCTCGACCAGCTCGTGAACGCAGGTGCAGTTCCTGGTGGACCGCTTCATGAGCGTGTACGCCATCGTACAACCTGACGCAGTTCATCGTGACGCTGCTGCTCGCGCTGGTTTTCGGTCTGCCGTTCCTGGACGGCAACTACCAGACGTACAAGGGCATCAATGGTAGCGTGGGCATGTCGTTCATGACAACGCTGTTCAACGGCATCGTGTCTTTTAGAAGCGTGCTGCCGATCTCGTGCGAGCAGCGCGAGTCTTTCTACTGCGAACGCCCGGCGTAGACGTACAACGCGCTATGGTCTTTCTGAGAACCCGTACGTGTTCGCGACTGGCTTCATCTTCACGTGCGCCGACCACTTCCCGCACTGGACCATCATCGATGTCCCCATCAGCGGCCACCACGTCACGGACCTGTACGCGAAATCGCTGGCCCGTAAGTTGCACCCAACATCAAACCTGTCATCGGCTACGATTGAGCAGCACAACGCGATGGATTAGACGGCGGTCCCCAACGATCTCCCGTACGACCCGGACGCCACGCTGGCCATCGGTTTTCGCACTGTCAGAGACGGTCAAGGCGTACGTTGAGGCCATCAGACCCTCATGGTTGAGTACAAGAACTAGCTCAACGTGAGCGACATCGTGAACGACGTCATGAGCGTGCGCAGCGTCAAGAAGGCTATTATGATCACTCGCGAGGTGGGCTTCGACATCGAGATGAAGGGCGTCAAAATCAAGAGCACCTTGGTGGCCAGCGTCAGGGATGCCGGCAGCGAAGACGAAGTCGACGCCTGGAGCTACGACTACCAGCTGGAGTACCTGGAGAAGGCGAGCGAGACACCGAAGCAGCAGATCGCCAAGGCAGCAGCGGACCTGCACCAGATGACGTACATTAGCGCGCTCACGGGCAAGATTTTGGTGCGCGTGGAGGCGCTGCCGTCGACGCAACCAGCATCCCAACTTGCCCCGCTGTGTGGTGGGCGCTGTCGGAGTCAGGACAGCTGCGATGCCACAATCGGCCGTGCCTGGAGCTCGAGCTACGGAGATTCGGACATCGTGTACGCCTTTCACAATGTTCGACGCTACTCGCTAATGCACTGTTCTACTAGCTGACCGCCCGTGTGAGCCACTTATGACATGCACGAGGAGAAATTTGACCTTTAATCCAACGTCTCCATTTCAATTACCACGGTTGTCATCCAGCCACTAAGCTTACGCTAAGCACTTACTCGACGTGCTTTAGAGTCTAGTGGTCACACTAGCGTAGATTAACAAGCTTTCCACATAATCATACTACGTTGCTGCGTTTACAATGACCAGCGAGCTCATGCACTATCAGTGAATGGCACTGCCTATACGCTGAGTGGAGATGCACTCTGCTTTGTGTGGGTATTCCTTTTTGTTTATTTTTGTGTGTGCCGATGCCACTATTTGTGAGTGGACAAATCTATATTTGCGGCGGTGAAAGCTGAAGCTTTGGTGGAGTTACACCGACCTCTATCTAGGACATCCGAGATTGCTTAATGACGCTTACCCATTGTGACTCATCGTTCCGTGAGTCGCCACGACGTACAGGGCATGGGTGCAATAAGCCAAATCTCCACCAAAGCTCGTATGAGCAGGGCCTGTATGTCACCGTTCCTTCCCGAGCGTCTTCATTTGTGCAGTCACTGTGTTCAGCTGCGTCGAGACTGGTAGATCTTCAATCGCCCTCTTTCTAAGCTCATCGTATAGGTGAGGAGATGGGCGGTTACTGTAACGGGGCCAAAGGCTACCGATACGTAAGCTTTCGCTGTTGTTGTGAGGAAGCAATGCCTTGGGCGTTAGGCCAAGACACGTGGAATTATAAGCAAAATTGACTCTGAGTGATATTAAAGTACGGTCGCAAAACC
>JAABLK010000087.1:17856-63332 GCA_012295415.1 Phytophthora chlamydospora | reverse complement strand
ACCCGTCCGTAAATTCCGGAAGGGAAAACCGGCACTATACACCTGGACGAGAAAGGCGTTCACCCGCCTCGCCTCAAGCAGCTCAGAGTGCGAACAGCGATATTAGCGTGAACACGCCCTGGATAATGGACCGCGGACGCTGGAGCATGACATCGGTCAGCAAGGCATTCAATTACAGCGTTAGTACCACTCAGGACGGGTAATATACTAGATAGATGGGGGCACAAGGTGAAGTCTTACTTCCGACATTTCAGAACTTTGATCGCGTAGTATCGCGCAAGATAGGCAGCTGCAGGACACGTTGTTCGAGACTGCGTTTGGATTTCCCGATCAGATGAATATTCGTGACGATGTCCTCGAAGTCCTGCTGGCTGTGGTTCTGCTTTACAATGGTGACATGCTAAAGGTGTCCCTCGACAGTCCCTACATCGCGCATATGAAACGAGCACAATATCAGCATGGCATCCCAGAGTCTGAAATTTCAAGCTGGGCACTCACGATTCAAGGTGATTTGATTGAGCGCGGTCGGTCGCCAGCCGCACTGGATCCTGAGCCTGCCCGTCGGTTGACGACGTTGTTGAGAAGCCCTCATCCAACAGCAGATGGATTTATACGGGCGATTGTCTTCGCAAATTCAGCATTTGACACAGCGTGCCACGTCTTTAGAAGGTCCAGGAACAAATTCAGAGAAGGCGTCAACAACTACATCTTCTCCACAATCGGTGTCTGGTACTCGCACCCCGAGTGCAGCTTCTCGCCGCCGTTCCCACGCCAAGTCCCTCTCCGCAGTGTGGTAGAGTGGTTTACCAGTCTGCCGTGGAAGCAAACGTCAGACCGGAGGCGATTCCATGAGGTCAAAGTGACAATAGTATTCATGCGCCTCTTCTTACCTGAGGGATACGACATCACTGAGACCGACAGCACAGCGAGAGCACGAATCCTGAAGTTAAACCAAGACGCGGAAACGTCCATTCTTCTGTTCCTGATAGCTCGGCAGGAAAAAACAAAAACATACGGCACAGTCATTAAATGTCTGAAGCGGTTGTACGCGACTGGTGAGCTAAATGAGCTCATAGTTTCAGTACCTAGCTCGCCGTTTAGCTGGCAGCATCACGGACGACACACCAGCCGCCTCGGTGCACGATCTTCAGCCCCAATGAAGCCACCCCTCTGCGTGAGCTCGGTAACTGAAACACAAGCCTCACAAACCGCACACCAATCTACTCAGCAGCTACACTCACAAAGACCATAGCAATATACGTTAGAGCACATTTAAGACACAAACCATGCAACACAAATCTGGTGACCCGCACCTTCGCCATCACCGCAGAAATGACTTAACCATATGGGTGAGATTTTACCAGGTCGCCGACGTATTTAAATAGAGAATTTTCGGCGAGCCAAAATAGACCGGATTTCAGGTTCAGTTTGAGATACGCAATGTTTACGCCACTAAACTCAAATGCCGGTAGGTACACGCTAGCGCGCGTCTATCTTAAGTCGTCACGGGCTCATTGGCAAGATGGTGTTTGTTGTGCCGAAGCTGTCAGCGAAGCAGGCCCTTGTAATGGTTGTCCCTGTGTGGGTGCTGGCAAGAAGAAACAAGACACGATTTGGGAGAATTATGGCTACTCTACAGCAGCACAATTGCTTCAGTGTACGTGATGCAGCGTCACCTGTAGACGCTCTCGCTCGTTTGATGCCATGCTGGACGACGTGACCGCAAAAGTCCGCTATCATCTTACGGTTGCAGAGTTGCCTGTGCTTACAGCGAAGCTTAAACTACCAGAAGATGCAATCGTAACGGAGTCGGGTGATCGGGTCAATCGGGTAGAGGCTCTAGCAATGTTGTGCCGCCGCCTTTCTGAGCCGTCAAAGCTGTTAACCGTTGCGAGCAAATTTGGTGGGGGCATGGCCCCCTACAGCCGTGTTGTCAAGGCAACAGCACAGCTCCTGGTGAATCAGCACCGTGACCTTGTTTACGTCAACTACGATCTGGAAAAAATACGCATCAACGCCTAAGCAGCAGCTATTCATGCGAAAGGATCGCCACCTCGGACCTGCTGGGCTTTCATTGATGGTACCAAACTTTACATAGCAAGACCAAGCGCTCGGGCTGAGCCTGCGTCTCAATACGAAAAGTTACAGCGGTCCTTATACAACGGACACCCCCGCATGCACTGCTTCAACTAGCAAAGTGTTCAGGCTCCTGATGGAATCCTTGTTAGTCTATACGGACCTCTCGAGGGAAGGCGACACCATTCAACTATGCTAAATTTCAGTAGGCTGATCGACAAAATGGAGGAGGACCGAAGCGGCGTTTTCTGTGGGAAATCGATCTATGGAGATCCTGCCTACGGTTGCAGTCGCTTTATCTGCTGTCCGTCGATCGACACGCCTTCAGCGGCTGCGGCCTTCATCGCGAAATGAGCAGTGTCAGAGAAAGCGTCGAGTGGGGATTTGGAAGAGTGGAAACCCATTGGGAGTTCCTCAATTGGGACAAGAAGAACCGCGCCCATCCGACAGCAGTCGGTAGTCCTTTTCGATTGGTATTATGCTGAGAAATTGCCATACCTGCATGCAACCACTGGGTAACCAAAGCTCATGCTGACGACGATTCACGCCTCTTTTGCGTCGCGTTGGCGTTATTTTTCAGCTTAGTTTTTCTCGAGTGAGAGTCGCGGAGTTTTATACTACTTCTTGTTGCCCTCTTCCTCGCTCGCAGACTTCAGACTTTCTGTCATTGTATCCATCACGACTGCAAGACGCTCCCGCTTAGTCACCTTCCCTTTCTGAGCGCTGCCAGGTTCAGCAGCTCGTTTTCGTCCTCGCTCGCTGGCCCCAGGGGACAACAAGGCACTGCCTCTATCACTCTCCTCAGTTTCATCAATCTCGTTCATTGCTAAGCGCCGCATTACCTCTCCCGAACTTGCAATGGACCTCTGTCTGGCTTCCTTCACGCGACTGTCTTCTTCGATTTTGTCGTTCCAATCATCAGTCTGAGCGATGATATCCAAGAGCAGCCTATCGCGCTCTTCAAACTGCCCCACCGTGCCCGACGTTTGCATTGATCGGCACTGGTCGCCCCTAAACGCTTTCATCAGCGTCCCGAATCGAGTCCTGAGCGCAGCTCCAGGCTTGTCTACCCCAAACTCCGGATCGGCCCCGCATTGAACACCAATGGCTTCGAAAACCTCATGATCCCATTAGACGTGTCCCCAGGTGCACGCCATGGTCGAAAGGCATTGACAGCCCGCAAAAGCACAGCATCATCCACTGCTGCAAACTTCTTTCGAAGAGGTTTCTGTATTGGAGGAATGTTCACGCTAGCGGATGGGCTCGTGTCCGTTGCCAGATGAACGTCGCTGCTGACATGGGCTGGTTCCGTAGAATCTACTTTCATGTTATTAACGGGTGTGGGCATCGAGAAGAAACTTAAAGCGGACAAGCCTACAGTCACCCAGCTGGACTTCGAAGGCCTCCTACAAGATGCTACGGGTGACGCATGGTTCCGCGCAAACTTGCGCTGCAGCAAGATTACTTTCCAGCGTTTGGTGGGCCTCCTATCTTCGAAGCACTTCGCGTTCAGGACAGCTTCTGCTCGAAAACACAGATATGCTAAGCGTATTGGTAGTGTACTGTACTTCTATGACTCATCTCGAAGCTATCAAGCTACTGCTGCTGCCAAGGGAATGAACGAGTCAGTACTGTTTGAGGCTGTTGACGACCTCATCGAGTTTTTGGTGAGCCTGTTCCCAGAGGTAATCACTTTCACTGACCACTGCGACGGGTGGTGACGGATACAGGCGCAATTCAAAGAAAAAAATGGTATTCCTGAGGTTACTGGTGACATCGATAGATCGCTAGTTCCAATTCAGCGCCCAGATGACTATGATAGATTCTATTGCAGGAAGTGCTACCCAGTTATATATGTTCAGGCGAATGTCGATCGTGATTTGAAGTTCATGAGTGTTGATTTGTTTCCTGGTCGGACAAGAAGATCTGGAAGTTCGCTCCATCAAGCCGCCAATATTGCGCAAAAATGTCAATTGGGACGCATTTGCTAGGGGATTCGTAATATACACTACTTCCATGGCTCATCGTCCCTTATCTCGAGCGTGAGGAAAGTGGAAGCTCACGCGCAAGCAGAAGCTGTTCAACTTTAAGCACTCAAGTGCACGGCTGACAGCGGAGAGGACGTTTGAAAAGTGGAAAGGAAGATTTCATCGATTGAACGTCATGACTGAGAAAACATTGAGCAAAGTGTGCAGTATCATTGCTGCTACTATGGTGCTGCAAAGCCTTTTGAAATGCTGATTGATGACACCCCCATCGAAGCGGTTCGCGAGCCCGTCGATCCTTCAATTGCTGAGCCGGTCGCTTTTTCTGCTGAACAACTGAGAGCTATCGCGAAGTCGAAGCGTGACCGCCTCATATCAATCGTTACCAGCTAGCTTTTTCCAATATTCTCCAGCTGCACGAGCTGCATCACCTGTGCTTGGAGCTGTTGCTGTTCGAGAAGCTATGATGCTGTTTCTGTTTGGTGGCGCTGCTGTTCGATTAGGACTTGCAACAATGCTTCGCTTGAAGCCCCAGGTTCCTCCACTACGTGCTGGCTGCTTTGAGAAATAGCGGAAGCTGCCTTTGCAATACTCTCTGAAAGCACGTGCATTCCTTCTGCGACGTGTTCTCCTTGCGTCTTGCTGTTTTTGTTGCTGCGCTAAGGCGGCGGAGGTGGTGACAGGTCTCTTGGTGGGTTTTGTGCAAGCCAACATCACCAAGCTGAGCAAGAGTCGAGGCATCAAGACGAACTGGTCGATCGAAATTGAGCTGTCCCTCCGGTCGATGATAGGAATGGGGATGAGCCGCAGCTCCAGCTGCTGCGATAGCGGCGCAACACGCTGCTAGCGCTGCCGCCTTCTCGCCCAGACTCGCCCAGAGGGAAATTTTGTCCTTCAGGTACTTAACCAAACGGCCCCCATTAGAGAACTTTCGAGCCGACCTCGAGATTCAGTTTCAGTTAATCTGGCCAGCTTCTATTCTTTCTGAAATCGAATCTGAAAAATTACTGCCGGTCTTTTTACTTGTAACGAGTTGAGAAACCAACCTACAGTTCGCCACTCGCTATCTTGTTCTCTCGTGTCCGCCCCCTGCAGCTTCCCCAGACCCGTCGGCTCGTGCTGCTTGCCCCTGTCCGACTCCCGCTGCTCAGCTCCTTCAAGTCCGTCGGCTCGTGCTCGCTAATGTTCCGCGTCCTGCATGCCGTCCTTATCCCCCCAAATATCTCGCATGGCTCAATAGGAGCAGGACCGTTTTCGGTACGATTAAGCTGCTTGTTGTAGGACGTCCATAGTCTGGCAAGGTACTTTAGCTGTACAAACAAATGCCAAATATATCACAAGGTTAACAAGGTCACCACAACGTTAATACCGTACCACGGAATACCTTGTTTCTGCATTGCTCTGGGTCAACATCCTCCATGATTCTCATGGCTACTCCACTCGCGAGTATCTCCATGTTTCCTTCACACCCTGGTTCAATCGAGAATTAGTCAAGCAGTCGCTCATCTCCACATACCGCACCTCGAGAAGACTCTTGATGCGAGCTTCAGTCTATCTGAAAGGTGGTCGGTTGTCTTTGGCTGGTCTTCCACGCCTTTTTTCCTCTTGATGCTGTCACCCTTGAAGGATCTGTCACTTCCGCTGGAGCAGACACCCCACAAGAAGAACCTACGCTGTCAGTGACCTGATCATCGGCAGCAGCAGCAGGAATCGATGAGGCAGCGTCCGGAGACGGATCCAGGGCGTCTGCATCCGACATCTCTTCTTCGGTTCTGCTCAAATCTTCCCCCCTCTGGAGCGCTTGTAATTAGGACCTGAAGAGCCGCGAAACATACAGCTCGCACATTTATCCATACGGGTTCGATTTGCCTTAACCAAACCAGACGACGAAACAAAGACGCTGCATAAACAGATAACTTATTCAATGCCCATTTCAAGCAAAATCAATTACTGTCGGACAATATTACAGATATCGAGCTTTCCTCAATCCAAACACGAAGAGTATTTGCGAAACATTTAGAAAAACGGGAACAAATACGATATTGATAATCGATTTGTTGAAGAATAAATTATCAGAAGGAAAAATAAAAATATATTTTCAGTAAATATATTTATCGGATCCCTGGCTGGCGCTGCTCCTTCGTTCCTAACCAGCTTGCAGAAGGCCCTCCTTTCTTAGTGACGCTTTCGGCGATCCCCGTTGAAGAAGTCGCGCTCTCTCTTCTCGTACGCAGCCTGCTTGGCAAGTCGTTGTCTGAGCATGCGGTCGCTAAAGTCGTCGTATCTGGAAGCAAGCGACTGTGGTCCGCCAGCCTCTGCACTCCACGAGAGAACCACCACCACGAGGGTCATCAGGATCAGGACACGCTGGGCAAACTTCATGTTGAAGTGTTCACGGCTTGAGTGCTTGTTGCAGGCTTGGGGTTGGGAGGGAATTGACTTGTGAGAGAAAGGAGGTTGGCCTCGGTCTCAAAGCAAATATAGTCGCTGCGACTTCAAACTGTCATAAGACAGCGACGACGGAGAAATCACTTGTTCGTTGAATTAAATTTATCCTAGCTGCTCCTCTCTCAAACTAGGAGCCCATGGAGCTGCTGCTGCTTCCTTGGCTCCCGCGGCTGCGGTTACGACGAGATGTGGCGCCGCTCGGGGGTGGGGGGCTCGGTATGTCAGCAGGGGCAGTCGCCTCTGGTGGCACATACGCCATCATGCGGATCCAACGACGGCGGCGCACCGAGGCACCAAGACGCTTCATGCTGGACTTGCCACGAGCTAGGTGAAATTTAAAGCGCGGGAAATCAGTCGCATAGCTCCAGCCTTCGTCGTCACAGTCCGTGTAGCTCTTGTCGATCCGCCACGGAGTGGTCCAGCTCCAGTGAGGCGGCAGAGAAACCTGCTCGAAGCTCATGGCCTTGTCGCCTTCCCGGTTGGAGAAGCGCGGTCGGTCCGTAGGCAGCAAGTGGTTAGGAGCCCACTTGCCAAACATGCTCACCCGCTGGTTTTCAAAAATCTCCTCGAGAGCCACACTTCCATCCAACGTACTGTTGTAGCGCATGACGCTCGGCCGCCGGTGAGAAACAACTCCCGTCGATAAACTCCTTCGCGGGCGGCCAGGCGCCTGCTGGGCACTAGCAGAGGGACGGGTCGAGTCAGAAGCAGCGACTGAATCTTCCACATCTAAAGCCTTCTTGAGCCCTTCGAAGACCATCTTCGAGCTCTTGACGACGCCCTCTTTCGTGGCGGACATGATCTTTGACTTGAACATTGTGCTCTTCGAAAACGGAATCCCGATAAACACCTTAGCCACCAGGGGCGATCCGACGGCATCCGTGCGGGGCTCGATCACATACACAGTCTCCACGTGGAAGCAGTCGCCGTAGGGAATTTCCAGCAGCGACAGCTTGTGCTCGATAACGAGTCGATCGGTGTCCAAGCTATCGCGCTCTTGGGACGAGAAGGGCACGTGTGCTATTTGCTCTGCCATGGTCGATGACGGTCCCAGCGGCGACGTGCTCTTCGCACGGTACTTCATCTCACGCACCTGGCCCCCATATTCGGCCGAGTCCTCCCACTTGCCGACGACATGTTCCGTGTCTCCTGCTTCTTTGTAAATGGTTTGCCAGCGTGACAGCGTGTTGTCGGCGTAGAACAAGTCGAAGAAGTGCATGGCGTCCTTAACAGTCGGGTGCAATTCAAACTCGCCAACTACCTGTCGCTCCTCTTCAGTGGACACCAGAAACGGCTTTGCGGGTGCTGCCGATACGCTCGGATTCTCCATCGATCGATTCACCATGTGGAAATACAACCTCGACGAGTTCATCATGGCCTCTCGTGTCGCCGAGATGATCTTCGACTTGAACATGCAGCCCTTCGAAAACGGGACGCCCAGGTAAATCTTCGCGACGAGCTGTCCTGGGCTCCCATCACTGGAGGGCACGCGCTCCACTACCGTCACCTTTTCCACCGAAAAGCAGTCGCCATAAGGGATGTCATGCATGACCACCTTCGACTGCATCACGAGCTTTTCATTGGCGTCAATGCCTCCCTCGTCAAACGGCACGTGGTCAGTCGTGGTCGTCATGGTGTGAGACGGACCGATCGATGCGTTCGTAGGAGAGCGACAGCTCATCGTGCGCACTTGGCCCCCAAACTCCTTCGAAGGAGTCCAGTCGCCGATCTCGATCTCCGAGTCGCCCCGCTCCTTGTAGAATTCACTCAGGCGGTCCAAGGTCCCGTTCGCCAGAAAGTTGGTGAAAAAGTCGTTGGCACTTGCCAGCGACGCGTGGAGTGGGAACTCGCCAACCAATTCTCGCTCGTCCGCAGACGTCACGAGGAACTGCATCACCTCGGCGCCGCCCGCATTGTCCACAGAGTACTTTAGCGACATCGTCAGCTGGCCGAGGATGGCATCACGCGTGGAGGTGACAGGCCAGGCACAAGTAAATTGAGCCGTTCGCATGCCAGTGAATCCCAGCAACTCGCGAAGCGAAAGCGACACCTCGCCGATCTTCGTGGTCAGGTAGCGCAGGTGAATCTCGTACACGTGCAGCACCATGATGTCGGGCAGGCCGCAGAACGCGCCGGCCATCGCCCCCAGCGACCGACACTCGTGGCACTCGGAGCACAGATGATCTTGGAAATGCCATGTCAGTTTCTCATTCCACTTGACGATGGCTCCTTTCTCGCCCTTGTCGCCCCGAGGCTTGGGGGAAGTCTGCCCCACGGGGACGCTCGAGTAGTCGTGCAGGTCCGACTTGAACTTGGCCACCACGTAGAACTGGCGCAGCGATGCGTCTTTGTCGTAGCTCATGTCCTGCATCACCAGCTCGAGCGCGTGGGATTTCAGCCGCACCGGGGGCACCTCGACGTCGTCACCGGAGCTGCTGAGCAGGTTTAGCGCACTGGCACTCAGCGCGTTGAAGCCGTTCTCGGCCGAGTCGGAGAATGCATGCAGCTTCATCGCCGACGACGACGACGACGAGAGCTGAGGCGCCGTGCCGCCAGTGGACGCCAGCGCCGACTGCGATTGCGGAGGCACGGGCGCGACTGCAGCGCTGAGCACGCTGTCAATACGCCCTGGCACGTGGCCTTGGATGGCGCGCATCGTCAGCACGCACAGCCACGAGCGCGTGGCCATGTCGTCCTCTGCTCGGAAGAAGTAGGTGCCGCCGAGCGTGCCCCTGATCTCGAGCGTGTTGGCGCCGAACTCGAAGGGGTCTGCCGGCTTGACGGCGTGCACGGCCAGCGACCCTTTAACGTTCGTGTTGCGCCGCGCCGCGTCGGCGTTCGGGTAGTACTTGATCCTCGCGTGCGCGTCCAGCACCACAAAGCGCTTCTTCCAGTGCTTGCCGCGCTGCAGGCCCTTCTTAACGAGCAGCCAGCCGTCCAGCGGCGCGTCGCCCAGCTCCACGAGGCTCTCCACAAACTCCTGCTTGTTGGCCACCGTGTCGGCGAAGAAGGGCATCGAGTAGTACGTGGAGCGCCGCGGCAGCCGTGTACGGGTCTCGCGCTCCAGGCGGTCGCGCACGCTGGCCGCGCGCTTGACAGAGGATCGGTCCAGGGTTTTGGTGCTGCGCGAGGCCTCGGGGCTGTTGGAGCCGCCGCTAGGGGCTCTGCCGGTCTGCCCAGGCACGGGGAACACGGTGAACAACACGCGGAAGAGCACGACGCACAGCGCCAGCCCCACGGTCACCACCATGAACAAGTCCAGGAACGCGTGCGCATTGCCGCCCAGCGCCGCCGCGTCTTCTCGCGCGCACGTGGCTGTCGTCTCCTCCATGCGCGGCGCCGGCTGCGGGTGTGCTCAATTGACTCGCTTGGCTTCTTCTGCTCTGCTGGCAGATTCCTCTCTGGCAACGCAGATTACTCCGGGCGGGGCGCGAGCTGATTGCCCGAGAGGCAATGCCGGACACGTAGGGACAAATGCGCCTCGTCGCCGTCTGACTTGGAGTTTGTATGCCAACGGGATCAGCGGTGTGTATCTGAAACCGGGTTCAGTCCCGGCTTTAATCAGACTTTTGAACTTACGTACCCCGACAGAACCAATCGTTCTTCGTTCTATTGTGTTCGAAAGGACATGGCATTTTTACCTTGGATTACTCAGCGATGCGATATCGCATGTACCTCCGATATACAATATAATCGAAAACCTGCCAAAAGCAATGCTGTTCTTGTCAATCGCTTGGTGAAGCAGTGCTCTGCTGCTACAAGCAGACTGCTACTACGACTGGTACCCTACCAGCTGCACGTACTACATGAAGCAGCCTCCATGAAGGCGACTCGTATTTGTTTTTACCGATAAAGTCCCGGGAGCGAAGCCTTTGAGTCTCGAATGGAAACCTTCCTGCAAATTGGTGCTGCAATTCCTCTGTGTACATCGATTACAAGCACCCGGCTCGTGATGACTCCAACAGCGGTGGCGTCAACGCCCGTAAGCCAAAATCGCAACTTGCGAGTCGCAATCTGCAGCCAAGTCTCGCTTTGCACTTGAAAATGAAATGTCGCTCAAAAAAATAGCGAGTGAAAGTCGCTCAACGATTAGTATTATAACTGCATGATTAACTTGGCTAGTTTTGCTGTAGTTACTGTTAGTACCAGGAATCAACTCTTGGCAGCCCCCCCTTCATAGCTCCAGGCTGGAGCCTCCAGCACCTCGGTATTGGCCGGCAGAGTCCACCATCTGATCGATCGCCGAAGAAAGGGGATCCTGGACCGTTTTGTTTGTTTTATTAGAGCTGGTCGGAACAGATAGCAAGAGCGCCTCGAACAGCAAGAGTCTAGCGTTGAAGATGGTTGGCGCTTTGCGCAGCAAGGTGCTTGCGAGACTTTCAGCTTTAAGGTGCTGTTGGAGAATGGAGCTAGCCTTTTCGCGATGGATGGCTTCCGACATCGCCTTTAGCTTTACGATTGAAGACGACTGGCCGCGCGCAGCTCCGCATACAAAGCGCAAGTCCTTTTTGCGGTTGGGCGGAATTCCGGCCAAGAGACGAGGGGTCGTTCCGCCCACAATAAAACGTAGAGGGCGAGACGCACGAGGATGCGGCGCGAGACGTCTCGAGAGCGCGTGTTCTTCCTGCTGGTGCTGGCCGGCGCGCTGCTGCTGCTATCGGGGCTCATGCTGCGTCACGAGAGCGCAGCGCTGTCCACGCGCACCTTCCGCGACGGCTTCACGGTGGCCGAGGGCGTCGCGCGGCGCGCGGAGATCGTGGAGCCCACGACGACGGCCGGAAACGAGACACAGCCGCCACCTGCCGAGGAGACGGAGGACGACGTGCGCACGATGACCATTAAGACAGAGGACGGTGACGAGATCACCATCAAGCGGGCCGCCACGTCCAAGGGCAACAAGATCACGACCATCTCCCGGGACGACAAGGGGAAACTCACGATCGAGGACACGACGGACGAAGAGCGCCGCGCTGAGGCAGAGACCGCAGCGCCGCAGGAGAGAGAGAGGCAGGATACACTCGAGGATATCCCCACGGGCTCCCCAAGCGCCATCCGCAAGGAGGATACAGGTACAGCCAGGCGCGACGAAGTGGACGAGGCAGAGGCGGTGGTAGCTGAGGATCAAGAAGGCGCAGGCGAGGAGGCGGTGATCGTGAGTGGCGGCAAGAAGGTGACGGTCGTGCAGGTGAATCGAACCCTGACAAAAGTGAGTCTATCAGACGTAGAGGAAGCAGTCGAGGAAGGGGCTACCAGGTAGCTGGTGCAGGGGGGCTCTTCGCCGCCACCCGCGCTGGCTGGCTGGTATTTATGTGTAAGTGGACGCCCCCTTCTTGTTAGGACTTGCTGACTAATGCACAAGGTAATTATGTAGTCTCGACGCTTCTCTGGGTGGGTGTCACCCCCTGATCCGTTCTCCTAAGTCTACCAGCAGATTGGATCTTTCTACTACGCAGCTTGAGACAGGCAACAGCTCCTGCGATCAAAGATGGCATCGCACACTAAGTATCCTCGTTCAATACTTCAAGAGCCTTTAGCGGTTGGAGCAAGGTGCTGGGAACTCGCTCCGCTACGACACTGGCACATAGCGGTCAAGGCAGTAACTGGTCGCCAATCTAACGAGGTTCCGTCTGCAAGAACGCGATTCAGGGAGTTAGTTACGCTGTGAGTGTTTGCTGGGAGCGTTTCGCATTACACAATGCGTTCGGCAATGGTTTCGTCACTTCCAGCATACTTAACGTATTCATCGTTTACAGTGTAACTAACCATTGCCCGAAGGTGTCGTTGTGCTGCCTTTGAACACCAAGACAGTACATTTGCGTTTGCTTTTCGAACGGCGAGTTCACTCGCGCCCTTCATCCCGGCCGGACCGTCACGTTCAAGTTGTTAGTGTGTCTCGTTAACAGTGAGGCAGTGCCAGAACTTCTCTGCCCGCGATCCAGTGTTTGTCTCCTAGAAGGGAAGGGCAAAACAACCCAATGGTTAGCGGCCTGTCTGTAAGATGGAGCTCCTTTCTGCGTTTCCGCACCTGCTTGAGCTGCACCGTGTTACGCATCTCCAGCACTTTGAAAAGCTCGGACTGGTCGAGAGTTCCGTTAGCTGCAGGAACCCAACAACCAAAAACGTTAGTGCCAGTACTTGTAGCTATTGAGAGAAAGGATTGACCCCACCGTTCTCGTCGAAAACACGGAACGCGAGCTGAACAACCGGGGATGACAGCTCGACGCCGCTCACGACGTGTGCCGCTCGAATAAAATCAGCTACACACACGTGAAGCGAGACGGTGAGTACGAGCTCATTTCACTGGTCACCATTGGCGCCTCACCTTCGGTGATCTCAGCAGCTCCTGTAAGCTCAAATGCCAGTTTGATGTCGGGCAAATTGCTCTGTACATTGAAGTGAAACGCAGAAAACTCCTCCCATGTCACCACTCCCTGCACCCAAGTCAAGCACGGGTTAGCCACCGTCCGATGCTTTTCTTTCCTGTCACTGCAACGTACATCACTGGCATTGAGCGCCTGGACGCGCTCCAGGTATGGCGGCAGCTTATCCGGGTCGAAACACGAAATTAGCGTAAGAGCGAAGTCATGAACCGACATGGTCGGCTGCTTCGTCAGTGGGTTCACCGTCGCGTACAGATCGAATTCAGCCCTCAGGATCTGCTTCCTCAGTACATCGAGTGCTGCCCCCAGGTCCTTGGCCGTGATGGTCTTGCTGAAGCGACCGAAAAGGAACTTGGTCAAGCGAGGCAGAGTATCCTCCGCCGAGATACGCACCTCCTCTTCGCCTTCCCGGTGGGTGATAGCTCGCAGCAAATTCTCCACAACCGCGCAAAATTCCACCTTGTCCACCGATCCGTCGCCGTCCAGATCGAACATGCAAAACGCCACGTCAAAGTGCTCCTTGGGGACTGCAACGCAAGAGCGAATACAAGTCAGCACCAGCTCTCTACTCCTCGACCCTGTATAATCAACTTACTCTGCAGCAGGTGGACGAGCAGATAGCACTCCTCGTACGTGATGAGTCCGTTGGCATCCCCCACGAAGTCGCACGAGTACACCAGATCCGGTCGCTGCCGCACCGCAACACATGAAATCATTAGACAAAAGCACGCCAATTGACTCCGATTTCGACGCCAGTCTGCTGCCTTACGGGCGCGTGCAGGTGGAACTGCGGCAGCACGAACGAGTGCAAGAAGTCGGTGAAGGTCATGGCCTTGACGCGCCGGCCGCCGGCCAGCTCCACGCTCTTGCTCGCGTACATGTCGAACCTCGCGCGAAGCGAATCAATAGCCTCCCGGCGCTGCTTGTACTCGTCCAGGTGGGTCTTCATCTGGTCGACCTCCTGCAGCTTGGCCTGGTGCTTGCTGCGCTGCTTGAGCAGCAGACGGCGGCCTCCCCGGAGCCTCATACCCGCCTCCTCGCCCTCCCCTCCGACCACCGCAAGCCCGCCAACGAACTGCTTGGCCTCTGCACGTGCCGCGGCGTCACTATCGGCCGCAGCGGCCACCACAGCGAGCATCACCGCCGCCGCCCCAAGCGGCGGAATTGCGATTGCTTGGCGCCTGTACTGCCGCTCGTTGAGCCGCTCCAACGCCCCAGCGCTCGCGCTACGGCAGGCAATACGAACCCAAGACTGGGAAGGCCCACAGACACCCACATACCGCGCCGCCGCCTGTGCGGCTCTCAAGACGCCGGTCACCATCTCAAGTGTCTTCAACTGGATCGCAAATTGTATCAAAACGCGATACAAGAGTTAGCCACAAGATCTACTAAGAGCCAAACTATTTTACCAATGAAAAGGCTCCGTTCTGGAAAGAAACACTTCAACTAGCCAGCTATAGGGTACCATACAAAACCCTGCTCGTCAGAACGTGCAAGTTTCAGCGGCCGTTAGTGATCGCACATGGAGCTGGTCACACCGGCTGGGTTTTTGCTGGATGTCTCCGCGCCTACTGGTGGCTATTTATCGTCGCGCGTGCGGCATGTGCCATCAGTCTCCAATTCGCTCCGCCTGACTTGAGTGATGCAGCAGACGTCTCGTCGGTCGCTGTCGCTCTCGTCCGCGTCAATGCCGACGCCAACGCCGGGCTCGAGCCGCCGAGCCTCGTGGCGGTTGAGCTCCCGCAGCGCTGTCAGCAGCGAGAGCGCCAGCTCCGCCAACGCTGGGGCCGCTCCGGTCAGCAACGTCAGCACCTTCACGCTCGCCAGCAGCTCCAACGGCAGCTGCGAGCCTACCAAGGACGACGAGCTCCAGACGATGACGCCCTTGCGAAGACCCGAAAGCACAGGCACTTCGCCCGTCAAGTCCGTGGACTTGGCAGCGTACTACACGTTCTCCAAGAGGAACAGCAGGGTCGTGCACGACGACACGCAGGGGCTCTCGGGTTTCCTCGAGTACCAAAAGCTCAACGGAACGTGGCGGCCGTTCCTGTTCCAGACGATCGGCCACCAGCTCGTGCTCTACCGTGTCCACGTACGTACAACGCCGCTTTGCTTACTGCAGGCTCTTGTTCGTGCTAATAGTTTATCTGGGATGCAACTCGGAGCAGTCTACTCATCAGGTGTTGGTCATGTCCACGGACATTCGTTGTGCCGCGGAAATTGCTCTTGACTATGATGGAGCCAAGGGTGAGTTTGCGACAGTATCGTTGCCTATCGAGTCGGGTTGCTCACGTGCGTTATGTGCTTCGTGCGCTCATGAAGACCGAGAGGATACAAGACAGTTGCGCCTAGGTATCAACGGCACCACAATCACCTTGCGCGCAGTGACGCACAAGGCAGCAGTGTACTGGGTTGATGTACGTGCTGTCGAATGATCGAGCAGCATTGAGCGGTATCGAACTCAATAGTTGACTTCGCCTCCTTTGTGTTTTTCTTTGGCAGGGGCTGCAACGTCTCCGAGACGGCAAACCATTGCAAATCGTTAGCGACCCACCGTGCTCAGGTATGTACCGGTATGCAGTGCTGAGATGGAGGGCGGGGCTGCACTGCTAATTCATTGTGTGGGTCTGCAGAGTCCGAAGAAGATATATTTGAGGAAATCGACAAGCTGCTATCTCTGCGTGAGTGGACTCCCCCTCCACCCTCCACGCCACTGTGTGGGCTCTGCATTTCCACCCGCAAGCCAGAACGCCCTACTGCTGGCATGCTACTGGATGCCAAGGTACGAAACACCTCCGTTGGCTTCCCGTTTCCCATTCCAATCTCACATGGCGCTTTCGTTTTCAGAAGAAATCACTGGACAGAGGAGCATCAACAGGATGCAAGATCTGCTGATACCCTGCCTCCCAAAGTATTAAAGTATCCACCAACGCGTTTAGCGTTCCTAAGACTACCTGCAAAACAGTTTTTATGAGTTCGGAACCAGCGGCCATTTTCCCAGTCAGACGTTTTTGTTGTTGTGTATTTTTAAAAAGAAATATAACATGACTTTAGCTTGACTTGATTCGTGAGTGCCCGAAACATTTGTGCGTATCAAATTGTAAATGTATTTACCAAACTCACTTGACAATGTGAATTGCTGCTTGATGACGAGGGAACACTCAAGTAGATCCGGCGTATGTCTTTTCTTGATGACGTTGGCTTAGCCGCTTAGTTCTGCGAACGGAGACGGCGACCACTCTGCTGAGCCGCTTCGTTCGTGGTCGTCTGCTGAGTGGTTGACTCGTCCGCGGGGGCAACCGTCGCCGTCTGGATGCCCGTCTTGCCGGGGTTGGTCTGCTGCTGCTGCTCAATCTGCGAGCCCGAGTCGTTGTTGTTGTCAACCGGAGCCGGAGTCTCGTCACCGCCCTGCGTCTGAGAGCCGTTGATGCTGTCAACCGGAGCCGAGGTTTCGTCGCCGCCCTGCGTCTGAGAGCCGTTGTTGCTGCCCTGCGTCTGCGAGCCGTTGTTGCTGTCAACCGGAGCCGGGGTTTCGTCACCGCCCTGAGTCTGAGAGCCATTGTTGCTGCCCGGGCAAGGCGTCGTAGCGTCCTGGGTCACACCCGAACCAGTGCCAGTGTTAATACCGATGCCAACACCGGCACCGACGCCCACACCGGCGTCCACGCCAACACCGCCGACGTTCACACCGACACCAGCACCGACACCAACGCCAACACCGACGCCGTTCGAGCCGATGCCAACACCGGCACCGACGCCCACACCGGCGTCCACGCCAACACCGCCGACGTTCACACCGACACCAGCACCGACACCAACGCCAACACCGGCGCCAGTCTGCTGCTGCTCACCCGTCTGCGAAGCACCCTGAGAGTTGGGGCACGGGGTCTCCGTGTTCTGGCCCTGGTTGCCGCCGCCAAGGCCGATGCCCACACCGGCACCGACACCGGCGTCCACGCCAATGCCACCGAGGTTGAGACCCACGCCGGTTCCGACACCCAGTCCGAGGCCAATGCCGGACTGAGTGCTGTCATCCGACTGCGGGCACGGGGTCTCGGCGTTCTGGCCCTGGTTGCCGCCACCGAGGCCGATGCCCACACCGGCACCCACACCAGCGTCAACGCCAATGCCACCGAGGTTGAGGCCCACGCCGGCGCCGACGCCAGCGCCGATTTGCACGCCGTGCTTGTAGTCTGGGGTTTGGTTGCCGGTGGTCTGGGGTGCCGCCTCAATGCTGGAGACGATCAGAGCAGCGGTCGCGCACAGCGCGAGCATTTTTTGGCAGGAGAGCATGCTGTTGAGATGGAGATCTTCCGACGGAACAGTTCGGACTGTTTGGAGGAGAGGACTTGGGCCGGAGCGAGCAAGTTGCTGAATGAAGAGAAGTAAAATATTCCTTGCCCGTGCTGGTCGGTGTGCACTGCAACTGCAATGCAATTGACCCAGTCTCTTCCAAAGCTGCGGATCCGAGATATCGAAGGCACGGATCGCGCGCTCGACGCGCCAAACCGAGCTGGGAGGCCCATCTGAGGCTGAAGTATCCAGTTGCATAGCGGAGACGCTCGGGACGAACCGGAACGCTGGAGTGTGTGTGGATGCAGCTCGTTTCGGTGATCGAGTCTCGACACCACGACAGCCGTAACCATCAATACGGACAGCACTGATGACAGTTGTAGAGCATTTGAAAAGGTTTTGCACGTTTCAAAGCCGAACAAGTGCACGGATGAACAATATGGCTCGCTAACTGTGATCTGATTGCGATGCAGTTGGGAACGCGTGCTGCTGGCGTGGCGATTTGCTCGCGCCGCTGAACATGTAAATCGTGATACTTTTTCGGTGGATAGCCTCAGTGGCGTCAGGTCGAAAGGTCTCACAAGCTCCGGCGCGAGGATTGCGCGACGACCAAGGAGCTGTTTGAATGTAAGGATGCAATTCGGCCATCCTGTCGGACACCATGCGAGGCGTTGGTCACCGGCACCGGTGGTACAATGTATGTATGCACGGCTTTCATTGAAGAGACCGCGGGCTGTTCGAGCGCTTCAATTTTTGCCAACTTCCGGTGGGCAGAGGCCAAGTTCCTTTTCTGCCTCGAATGGTTTCGTTGATCTCGTTCGCGTGCTCCATGCGTCCATGTCCACCATTCCGGACTGGGCGTCCCCACACCACAAGCATGCCAAACTCGCCTCGCCTTTGCCGTGGTTTGCCTCGCTGCGATGGCAGCCATAATACCTTTTCCCTACGGAAATTCCGTATCGTTTGCGGGTTCCCAACGGAACTTCCCATCGCGGGTTGCCGCTCAAGCGTGCGGTCAGAAAAAGCTGTACGATGCCTCGTGACACGCGTGTCTTTGCGAAATACTGAGGCCTTCTACATACATGTACAGTATTGGTATGTTCACGTAGCTTGCTGCGTCGTTGCCCTGCTGGTGCCGAGCTTCAAGATGCCACCGGCGTTATTGAGCGAAGGTGCGACTCGCACAGTACTTCGTCAGCTCGTCGTTCTTGCCCTCCTGCGTTTCTCGTCGCCACCGAGTGGCTGGCAGCCATCCAGCATGGTTGAGTGGTTTCCATTCGGTTGAGTCCCTCGCGGGCTTTGACAGCATGATGGTGAATTGTCGCCGCAACGGGACTTCATTATGGAGTCCCGTCGCGAGTCGCCGACCGACACATACGGTTGCGGACGGCGACTCGATCGTCGTTTCCGCTCTCATATGGTTGGGGTGGAATTTCAAGAAGTGTCCTTGTTGGATTACTTCTTTGACGTTGTCGCGGAAGGCTGTGTGCTACCCCTACATGTAGTTTGTATTGGCGTGGCGTTTTCCGGCAATCTACAGCATTCGGCTCAACGACAATTGTTGGCAAGCAAGCCAAGCAGACCCGGAGATCCTCGTGTACTCCTCCGCCATATCTACGACACCGCTACGTTGGTACTAGTAAACGTCATGTGGAGCTCGACTGCAGTCGTGCCACCACGATGCAAACGCCCATGCCGGGCTTTCCACTTCAGTTGTGTCAGCAGCGTGTCAGGCGTGAATCAAATCGGCGCGTCGTGACTGGGGCCTTTCCACTCGGTGTCTGTCAATGGTTCATCCGAAACATCCAACGAAGGCCAGAAGAGCCGAGCTTCACGGGCAACTTTCCGAACGCGAGCTGACCTGCAACCATCGTTGTACACGTACTGTACCGGTACATCGGTGCTTCAGAAAACGCGACAGTCGATTTCTATGCCGCATAAGTGACCGTACCTGTAACAAGGGTACTCATTTTCCCTGCCCACGGTACTGCTCTTCCTTGTGTAGCGCACACCATTTACATTATTGCCCCGATCCACCATGATGCGCGAGGTCTTTGAGGCCTTCCTGACGGACCCGATCCGCGTGAACGAGGACGTTTTCGCGCTGTGGTTGGAAGGACACAACGCCGGGGACGCGCTGGCCGCTCGGCTGCGACTCCCGTCGGCTGTGCCCATGCCGTTCCTGGGAGGAGACGCTGCCGCCAAGCTGCGCGAGTTGCTGTGGAGAGACACCGTGGACCAGTACCGCCTGTACGACAAGCTAGAGCACTACCTTTCGCAGCCGAGTCTGTTCCGCTCGCAGCTGCTGTTCCAGATCCCGCCGGCTCAGCAGTACTACATGGTAGAGCGCTACTACTCGCGGGACGCCGACGTGGACCGCTGGCTGCTGGGCAAGAAGCTCTCCGGACGGCTGGAGAAGGACCTGGACGACGTGGCCGAGAGCTCGGGACGAACGCTCAAGAGCTGCCGTCGCCAGCTGGAGAATCTGCGACGCGTGTACGCCGCTGTGGAGGACCGCAACTTCCACGGACTCGCGTGTCGAGCCGTCAGCGAGCTGTTTCTGCTCTCGGAGCCGCTCGCCTGCAAGTACTCGTGCCTGCTGTTCCTCCTACACACGCGGTTCCAGGTGCACCCGCAGCACCCGACCACAGGCTTCCTGACGTGGCACGACCTGCGCTTCTTCGCCGCGCTGCTGATGACTCACTGGCTGCCGCAACGCAAGCCCCTAGCTAAGCTCATGTTCGCTAAAGGGACCGCCGGCAAAGACGCAGGGGAAGACGTGGTCGAGAACGGTGCGCAGATCGCGCTGAGATCCCCAAGCACAGGCGATTGGCCGGCGATCGGCTTCTTGCAGGAGAAGCTGCAGTCCACGAGTGTGCGGGAGACGGTGGGACTCGATCTGAGCCACCCGCTCACCAACTGCCTGCGCGACCTCAAGGCGCATCTGATTAACGACAACGACGTCCTCCGCGTCTACCGAGAAAAGATCATGCGTCACGTGAGATCGTGGGCTGCTGCAAAGGCAGCGCTCAGTGAAAGCGCTCACAGCCTGGACGAGCTGGAGAGCAAGTTGTACCTGGTAGTGCATGGCTTCCTGACTATCGGCGCGGGGCTATCGCAGCCGAAGGAACTCCAGCATCTGCTGGAGCATTTGCTGACCCGAGTGGTGCGCGTCCTGCACGACTGCGAGATTACCAAGACGCAACTTAACGCGCTGTTCAGTGCATTCGTCGATGCGCTGTCCGAGCTCGACGTGTGGTACCTTAACGGCCAGGAAACGCGCAGTCTGCTGCTGGCGAGCTGGGATCGCTTCGTCAGTGTATGCCGCGCCGTCGTGCTCACCGTGTACGACCGCTGTCACCCTTCGGCCATCTTGGCGCGCCAGCAAGAAATGTTCGGCTATACTGCGGAGGAAATGGAGGCTGCGTCTTCGTCGACGCAAACCGCAAACCGCATGGCAGCCGCATTTGAGTCACAACGTGAATAAGGAGAAGCTCTTCCGGATAAATCCATATATACATATACAATAAGGAAAACTTTATCGCTTGGGACGCATGAATTATGTTAGCACGAAAAACGGGGCTGTGGAGCTTGGACGAGAGATCTGGATGCCTTTCCGAGCCGGAGACAGCGCACGACGAGGCCGTTGTTCCTCGATGCGCTGGTGATATCGCTCCTGGTGGCGCTGAAGTGTCCGTACTCGCCGTTCCTGCGCCACCTTGTACGAGTCTTGCAATGGTCTGGCTTGGGCTTCGTAGTGCTCCATTTGAACGTGCAGACGCTGCAATCGGTTGGCATTTGCAGCGTTGCGGCGCTGCTTTTCTTCTTGTCCGAGTGTTGTAACCACAGGAGCTGCTTGAGCTGGCCGAGATGATGATCCACTGCCGTAAAGCAACGACTCAGTGGTGAACCGAGTCGAGTTTACGCTTTCATCTTGGTTCCCACTGTACAGCAACAGATTCGTTGGCTGCTTAGAACGTTCCGGTTGAATCGATGGTACTACGCCTTGAATACTGAGATTACCTTATTAGTTCTTTCGTGTTAGGAAACATCGTCCGACCGCATCGCGTCGGGATCTTCGTGCGTCTACAGAGGTGAATCTCTAGTTAGCAATCGACATTTTACAAAACATAGGAAAAGGACGAGCTCACCTTGTCAAGTGTGCAAAGTTGAACGTCCCTGCTGCTTTCCGTCGTTGCCCGTTGCTCTCTGCATTTCCCTTTGGCCTACGTGTTTCTTGCCCTTCGATACGCTTGTCTTCTTCTTCACCGTAAGGAGTCGACCGGTGCCTCCGGTTAGAGCCATCACCTCCGCCGAAGACATCGCAAAACTCCTTGAAGCTGATCTCACCGTTGCCGTCGGTGTCCACTCGTGTAGCTAGGTGAAGGAATTCGCGCTCAGTCAAGTTTAACCCCAATTGTTGCAACTGCAAAAACAACAAGATCACTAGTGGTCAGCTGGCGTAAATGCGAGACCCAAACAGCGATGCCTCACCCCCTGGCAAAGCTCTCTGTACGATAAGTTCCCGTTATGATCGTCGTCAAAGGCAGCATACGCATCGTTCAGCCTCGACGCAAAGGTTTGCAATTTGCGTTGGAGTGTAGCTCGAAAGCCAGGATCCTTGCGTCAATAATAAAAACACGCGTTAGTTGATGGAGCTTCTCGACAATTGCAGCAACATAACATTCGCTTACATCTGTGTTGTGCGCCGTCTGCTGCGGCATTGCTGAGCTCCGGAAGAAGCCCAACGGGTCTCCTTCGTCCTCTTGCCGCTCCTGCTGTTTCTTTCGCCGCAGTTCTGCTAAATAGCTGTAGCGCTGTTCGTGCACTGGCCCATACACCAAGCGCATGAACTCGTCGTAGAGCAGTCGCCCATCATGGTTGAGGTCGTAGGTATCGAACAGTTTCATCAGCTGTGGCTTCGCGATTCGCAGCCCCTGACGGCGCAGATTGCTGTCGATCTCCTCAAGTGTGACGCCCCCACTTTTATCGATATCCCAGTCACGGAAGACCTGGTGAACTCGGCGCGTCTCGTACTTGGCACGCAAGAGAGAAACCACACAATCCGGATCCGATGCTGCAACGACATGATCGTCCGCTTTTAAAGCTCTCGTCGGTTGACTGGAGCTGCTGTGTGAGCTATTTGATGCCGATTGGGTCAACTCGGGACCATAGACGAATCCACAGAAATCATCGTAATGCAGCGAGCTGGAGTTGACCCCCAACAAAGAAACCAGTCAGTAAATGCCACGTTTACAGTTGAATCATCGACCCACTTACGCGGCAGGCATCGTGACGATATGCTGGAAAATTGACTCCATTTTCTTCCGGCCGAGGGCTTGATCGAAGCCAAGCCGCGTTAGCATCTCCCGAAGCTCGTCCGCGGATAAGCGGCCGTCCTTATTGGTGTCCCATGTTAGAAAAGCTTGGCGGACACTGCGCTTTTCGCCGTATCGGTCGCGCAGCAAGCGGCGTAAATCTTTCATCTCTGCAGGCTCGGTGGGACCGCGAGCCTGATCAGGTGAACTTGGCGCCACTTTGACTGCCCATTGAACCTGAGAGTTTGCGTCTGTTCCTGATGCAGTTACGGGAGGCGTCGGCTTCCGTCGGGGGCCTAAAACTCGGTGCTCACCTTCAGGTGTAGTAAAGTCGCCGACTTGGGGCTGGAGCTTCGGTAGGCTACACAAGGGAAATCGTCAAGTATCGGCATGCTTGTCAACAACGACAGTCGTTAGCGTGGTGTATACCTGCTGTCGTCTTCTGGCACGGCCTCGCTCAGTCGATTAACCTTCTCAGTTGCACCTCGTGCACTCTTTCAGCAACAAGTTCGTCAGCTCCAACCGCGGCGGGATCAACTTCAACGAGCATTGTACCTGAACGCGGCGCTTTGGTCGACATGGAGCCGGCAGGTCTCGACTACCAGGCAGAGCTCCTGACTGCGGACGTCTGGCTGTTGCTGCTCCACTCCGCTTTTCCTGCTTTTCCTGCTTGAAAGGTGCAGCAGATTCAGTGTCCGCATCAGCAACGACGGCCACGCGCTTCGTAGCTGAAGTGATGGTCGCCGGAACCGTCCGCCCTGACCCCCATCCTGCGTCCGAAGCAGACGCCGAAGCCCCCGCATTGCTGTTGCCGTTCACGTGTCGCCGCTGCCTCATTCTTGACGTCCTCTGGTCCCTCTTGAGCTCCTGCTTCCTGCTTCCTGGACCGAGGAAAGCTTAATAATAACCGCACGAACACGAGAGACTGCTGCTCCTGACTGCAAATAGAGTTCTTCTTCTCCTTCTATTACCTGGGGAATGACTACCGCGTCTCCGTGACGCTCTCGCTCTTGTTCTCGCCAGTGGGGATGAAGTAGTGCAGCGCCATGGACGCCGAGCCGCACAGCAGCGCCGCCGTCAGAAGCGTGCGCGGTTTGCGCATCTCGCCCGGTAGGATGACCAAGCCGGCCGTGAAGCCGCCGGCGAACGGGTTCAGTAGATCATTGCGGCCGCGAATCTTCTCCAGGCTGCAGCTCACGCCCCCGAAGACGCCCAGGAAACTCGCGAAGCCCAGCATGTTGCGCGCACTGAGACGGGCGAGCGTCCGCGCCGCCTCACGCGCCACGCTGGAGCCGGGGCGAGCTGCTACATATTGTGCCCACTCAGCTTTTGTCATGCTGGCCAGTGCGTAGCCGTCCACGCCGATGGTCCAGGCCAGCCCCGCGCCAAGCCCGCGATAGACCAGCAGCGCCGTGGTGGACACGCAGTCGGCTGTCGACGTCTTGGACTTGGGCGGCTCGTTCAGCGCCTGGCGTCGTCGGTCCATGAGGCTGGACGCACCTGCTACTGTCAGCAAGGGCAACAGGGCGCCCGTCGAGCCCATGCGCAGCGCCGTGGAGGCGCTCCTTGGACGCGCCATGCTGACAATAATGGTCCCGGCTGGATCGTACTTAATCGGAAGTATATCTAACTGTATACGTTTGACCGGAGTGATGGTCGTATTTCAAAAACTTCGAAGCAACTTACGCGAAAGGTGTGAGGGAAGTTGTCGCGGCGGTGGTGAAGGGTACAGTGCTCGGATGGGGAAGAATATGGTAGGAGGAGAAGCGACAGAGCAGCAGCTTTCTGCCGATGTGAAGATGGACGCTGCAGACAGAGTGGAAGATGCGGAATCCACTGCGCAACAGCAGCGACACAGCGGGGACGACGTTGGCTCAACGTCTACAAAGCCGAACACGCAGCCAGATGCCGCTACTAAGAGCGCAGATGGGTCTGCCATGGCTGCGGAGGACGATGGTGACGAGTTCACCGTGCGATTCTCAGCGGCGCAGCTGAAGGCGAAGATCGCGCAGGCCAAATATGAGGCCAAGCTGGCGGCAGACGCGGAGCTACTGGCGGCCAAGAAGGAGCTGGTGGAGCGCCGCTACGAGGTTGCAGACCGCAAGCGCGAGCGTGATAAGGTGGAGGCGCAGTGTGAAGCTCTACAGACGCGGCTGGATGCGGTGCTACAGGAGCACAAACAAACACTGAGCGGCAACGACCTGAAGCCGGAGAAGCTGCTAGCAACGCTGGACGTGGAGAAGGCCACTCGACAGAAGTTGCAGGAGGTCTTTGAGAAGCAGCAGCAGTCGCTGGCGCTGGCCCAGGAGCGAGTGGAGAAGCTCGACGTACAAGTCGCCAACTACCAGAAGACCGAGACGGTGCTGGCCCAGTCCGTCGCGCACTTGCAGCATCGCTTCGCCAGCAAAGACCAGCAGCGCGCAGCGTCCGTAGAGCACGTTCAACGCGAGTTGGTGGAGCAGCACGAGCAGGAGATGACGGCTCTTCGTGAGGAACTGGCCATCGCTCGCCGCACGGAGCAAATGGCGCAGGATCAGCTACTGGAGCTGCAGAAGGAGCTCAAGGCGCTGCGTGACAACGAGCAGCAAGTATTGGTGTCTAGAGATAATGTAGTGACACATGAGCAGGAGCTGCAGGCCAAGATCTCACGGCTAGAGACCGAGAAGGCTGTGCTCCAGAGCAAGGCGGAGCAAGTGCAGAAGGCGGATGCTCAGCTTCGTAGTCAGGTCCATGCTCAGAGTGAAGAGATCGCGACGCTGCGGCGAGAGAAGGAAGCGCTCCAACGCGACAATAAAGAGCTGGGCGAGATCGCCAGTGACCTGNGCAGCGACACAGCGGGGACGACGTTGGCTCAACGTCTACAAAGCCGAACACGCAGCCAGATGCCGCTACTAAGAGCGCAGATGGGTCTGCCATGGCTGCGGAGGACGATGGTGACGAGTTCACCGTGCGATTCTCAGCGGCGCAGCTGAAGGCGAAGATCGCGCAGGCCAAATATGAGGCCAAGCTGGCGGCAGACGCGGAGCTGCTGGCGGCCAAGAAGGAGCTGGTGGAGCGCCGCTACGAGGTTGCAGACCGCAAGCGCGAGCGTGATAAGGTGGCGGCGCAGTGCGAAGCTCTACAGACGCGACTGGACGCGGTGCTACAGGAGCACAAACAAACACTGAGCGGCATGCGCGACGACCTGAAGCCGGAGAAGCTGCTAGCAACGCTGGAGGTGGAGAAGGCCACTCGACAGAAGCTGCAGGAGGTCTTTGAGAAACAGCAGCAGTCGCTGGCGCTGGCCCAGGAGCGAGTGGAGAAGCTCGACGTACAAGTCGCCAACTACCAGAAGACCGAGACGGTGCTGGCCCAGTCCGTCGCGCACTTGCAGCATCGCTTCGCCAGCAAAGACCAGCAGCGCGCAGCGTCCGTAGAGCACGTTCAACGCGAGTTGGTGGAGCAGCACGAGCAGGAGATGACGGCTCTTCGTGAGGAACTGGCCATCGCTCGCCGCACGGAGCAAATGGCGCAGGATCAGCTACTGGAGCTGCAGAAGGAGCTCAAGGCGCTGCGTGACAACGAGCAGCAAGTATTGGTGTCTAGAGATAATGTAGTGACACATGAGCAGGAGCTGCAGGCCAAGATCTCACGGCTAGAGACCGAGAAGGCTGTGCTCCAGAGCAAGGCGGAGCAAGTGCAGAAGGCGGATGCTCAGCTTCGTAGTCAGGTCCATGCTCAGAGTGAAGAGATCGCGACGCTGCGGCGAGAGAAGGAAGCGCTCCAACGCGACAATAAAGAGCTGGGCGAGATCGCCAGTGACCTGATGCAGATGGCGGAGAGGCAACACGCAGAGAACGGCAACAGTCCGGCACGATCGACTGGCGAAGCCGCCGCTGCGACACCAGGCAGCACCCACGAAGAGGACGGGGTCTTCCTGCAGAAGCGCAAGAAGCGCTTACGTTTGTCTCTTGGCTAAATGCACTCTTTGTTTCGTTAACAAGAGCAGCTAGGCGGAGGAGTGAGCTCGCCCCTCAAGCTCTGGACAACCAACTACTGACTCCAGGCTTCTGCGGCGCGAATAACGAGCGCCGCAGAGCTGCCTGGATGATAAAGTGAAGCAGCGACGGCGTCTACTTCCTTCCTTTCTGCAATGATCAAACGCAATCCGTGACGTGAGAAGTTCAATAGGCGGCACTTACAGCTCAGCTTACCTTTCGTTTCTTCTTGGACTTCTTCGTGGGGGTGATCTTCTTGGGCTTGGGCTCCTTCGGCTGCTCCTTGGCCTCGTCGTTGTCCGCGTTATCGTTGTCATTGTCGTCCCCATCGTTGTCGTTGTCGTTGTCATTGTCATTGTCGTTGTCGTTGTCATTGTCATTGGCCAGATCTTCTGCCTTGACGGACACGGAGGTGAAGGCCGACGCCATCAGCTCCTCGTCATCTTCTTCTGACGGCTTCTTCGGCGACGTCTTTGGGGACTTGTTGGTCTGCTTGGGCGGCGACGGCTTGGGTGGCGATTGCTCCTTCTCCACCGGCTTCGGTGGGGACTCAGGCTTCGTCACTGGCGTTGCTGCCGGCTTGGGCGGAGACTCGGGTTTCTTGACCGGAGCTGCTGGCGTTGGGGCCTGCACCACAGGCTCCGGCTTGGGCGGCGACGGAGGCGACGGAGGCTTAGCCGGCGTCGGCGCCTTGATCACCGGCGCAGCCAGCGGCGTCGGTGGCTTATCGTTCAGACCCACGAGGTCGACGTTCTCCACGGGCTTCTTGGGTTGCGGCTTGGCTGGCACCTTGGAGCTGGCGTCGCCGGCCGCAATGACCGCCGACGGCGACTTGTAGCTGCCGTTGGCGCCGTCTTTCTTGGCTAGATCCACCTCCACAGACTTCTCTCTGCAGACAGAAAGCGGCGTCAGTCGATAGATAATGAGAAAGCAAGTCAGCTAGGGTGCACGCACCCTCGCTTGTTGCCGCTCCGCAGCAGCGGCTCGGTGCCTTCGAAGCCGTCGTCCTCTTTGGACACGCAGCAGCCCATGGTCCCACAGGCGGCGGCGCTCTAGTGGCTGCTCTGGCTGGTTGGCTGTCGCGCTCGTCCTAAGCGTCTGTTCTGCTTGTGTCTTTGGATCCCCACGGCCGTCCAGGATTTCTTTTTTCTTGGTATCTTTTGGCCTGATTCCGTATCGGTTTTCTCAGGGTTACAACAACCAAGCAGCAACGCTTGCCAATGGCAGATCAACACGGTGAGACTACTAACGTCACGGTCTGGCTATCGCTATCGCCATTGCCGTTGACAGCAGCTCCGTTGCGTGGTGTGGCGGCTCCATTTTGCTTTTTGGAGCTGCCGTCGCTGCTTGCCTCGATTGCAACCCGACCTTTGCCCACAGGCCATTGCAGTGGCTTGACAGTTCGCATTAGCGCAGCGGAACACCACCATTGCTGGACACAAAACAAGTGCACTGCTCTTTCGCCAACAAGTACAGCAGCCTATCCTATGGATAGCTTGGTGTGAGCTGTGAGCCAAAGTTGCCTAGACTTCGTCCACGAGGTCTGGCCAAGTTGAAGCTGTCCCACCTGATGACCCACATTTCATGTGGGACGTCTCACATCTGAGTTTGGCCACTGCCGTCGATACGATGGCGGGCAACTTCCGGTGGCGCCTGGTGCTCTCGCTGCTGAACGTGACGGTCGCTGGTGCCGACGCACTGCACCTGGTGATATTGGCGACGGTGGACGCAACGCAGGCGTCGGCATCGCAGAGCGCGCACCGCCAGTTCGTCTTGGCGGCCCTCGGTCTGTCGATGCTGCTCTCGCTCACGTGTGCGTTGGGCGTCTGGCTGACCGCAGAGCGACATGTGGGCTGTTTCATGGTCGTGGACGCTTTAGTCTTCCTGGCACATGCGCTGGCATTCGTGCCGCTTGGTATCGTCATCTTCATGGAAGGGCATCGCGTTCTGGGCCTCCTGGAGCTGGCGTTCGCGCTGGAGATGCTGGCCGGGTGCGTCTGCTGCCGCATCTACAGCGTCAAAGTACGGGACATTGTGAACCGCAAGGACGCGCTGGAGATATCGTATGAACAGCTGAAGATGGAGCAAGCTGCTGTAGCGTCTTGACGGTGCGAAGGGTGCGGTTCTAAGACTCACCAAAGAGGCACAAGTATATTGTGTGCCGCAGACAAATGGAGAGCGCGTTAGCAGATATGTATTAGTGTGTTGTTGAATTCGATGATACTGACAAGGGGGCTCCAGCAGTATTGGCAAGTTAGCGAAGCCAAGGACACGCGCCATCGACTGTGCCGCGCTTGATATCCACAGTCAGAAGACCACGATGAGCGCAACAAGTGGCAATAGCGAGGAAGGTTTGCTCTTCGCAGCGGACTTGAAACTTTCTGTCTTGTCCACAAAGGTCTTCCGTTGCAAAACCAAAATCCGTCCGTTTTCGTTACTTTCTGCCAGGACGAAGGACGAGGCTCAGTTCTCAAGATTCCCGCCAACGCAAGCACGACTTCGACTGATAAGGTTACCTACGTCGACCAAACTTCTCTGTGGAGATGCGGGCAACTCCTCGCTGCCTTCTCGTTGCTGTGCTGTCATTTTCCAGCATGCACCTTATTGAGGCAGGTGCCACGGGGACCTGCTTCGACCTGTACAGCATGGCCCCTGAGACCTGCGACGACGTGTACAACTTGTGCTCCAGCAGCTCTTGCAACTCATTTAACGATGGAATGTCATACACCTGCTACGATTACCCATGCGATGGAACGTATTCTGTACCAGCAGCGACGACTGCAACTCCAACCATCAGTAGCAGCTCGGGTAGCAGCTCGAGCAGTGCGTACGATGTGGAGAGCTGCAACAAGATGACCATCAGCTCATGCGATGAGGCCGCGAGCCAATTCCAAAGTGTCGGCTGTTCCTGCTTCTCGTGCGTCGAATCGAACGGCAACATCGAAGCATCGTGTTCTGCTCCCTTTTCGTGCCAGCCTCAAATATCGCAAGCAACCGACGACACCATCGATGCTCCTGAAATGGGCGCGGAGGAGTATGGCATTGTGTTTGCAGTGTACCTCGCTACCGCTGCAGTTGTCGCTGGCGCTGCCAAAATCATTGCAGAATTGTGCTCTCAAGAGAAGAAAGGGGCGTCAACTAAGGACCTCGTCATGCAGACGATGCCCCCAGTCATGCGGTTTGTCTACAAACACTCTTTCGCTTCGTTTATTCAAGAGGACGGTTCGCCGACGGGCTTTGTCGACTACTTCTGTGACAACAAGGAGCTTTTCGGGTTGCTCGACTGCCGCAAGAAGACGGCGGCTGTGCGGCCTCGTTGGATGCGATTCCTCGCAATTGTGTCAACGTTGATGGTCACCATATCGCTCGCGTTCCTGCTCGGTACAGTCGTTTACAACAACGAGAACTGCGCCTCAACCCAAGTCGTGAGCTACTGCCATACATGCGAGTGCAACACTTATTGCAATGATGTGAACATTGGGTGTTCGGCTGGCTGCCAGTGCATTCCAAACTACGGGTGCAGTGCCTATTCCTGCCAAGGCGCCGACTCGGAGATCTCGTCAAACAGTGCAACCAGTAAAACAACAACTGCCTGCCAAGGCGCCAGTGTTAAGACTTCGGAGAAGGCCAACTGGGTGACGACGGCTCTCACCAAAGCGGTGTCTTTGGCAGGATCAATCGCAGTTCATTCCGCTGACGATGGCTCTCACCGACAGAAATTATTTCTTCTGGTAAACTTCGCTGCGGCAATCGGACTGATAATATTCGGGGTTTCATACTCCGAATCCTTGAGCAAGGAAGCAGCCGAGGGCGACGAGGGCAACCCTAGCGCCCGACGACGTGACGCGATCGGAACAACGCTACTCAACGGGTGGTGGTACGAGCAGCTTGTCGGTTTTGGCACAATTATCCTCCACTTTATCGTTTTGTGGGGCGTCTACCACGTGGTGTACCGGCCCAGACTGGAGGAGGTCAAGCGTGCCGGTGGAGCTGCCGTACACCCTCACGATGATCAAGGCTTGGATGACAGCATCATGAAGACCGAAGGCGTGAAGGGTGGCGTGGGGAGCCCCGTGACTATCGATGAAGTCAGGTTGCAAGCACCAACGCAGCAGCAGTAGGAAACGCTGGCTGAAAGTCATCATTGCACAACGAAAAATCTTGATAAACAAAAATAAAAAACTGCATTTACGTTCTTGAGCTCGCAAGGAAACTGTAATTCGAGTTTCGACAGTTAACCGTGAGAGAACTATCCCTTCCTGTCCCAAGCAAACACGATGGCTGATTGTGTCTCACTAGCGCCCCGTCCAGGAAGAGAAAGCAAACCACATGAGCCCCCAAGTCTCACAACTCGATTCTCCTACAGGGATGCGGATTCCCATGATGGCGTCAATCGGCGCACTGTTGCTCTTTTCGCTTCTTTCCCTTCCACTGCGGGTGTACTGGAACGTCAGCTCGCACAAGCAACAACTTGCTGGATTGCCCCAACAACTGCAGGGTGCCGACGCTGTGGTTGTGCTGCGCCCACTCACTGGAGACAAATGGAGCCTCTTCCCGAGTGACAAGCGCTTCCCACAGACGCTGCAGCTCGTCCAGCCTGACGCAGCGTTCATCGCTGTCAACTTCAAGCGCCTCGATTTGTTGTCTGGGGACAAACTCGTCGTGCGTGGCCCCAACGAAGCCACGTCCATCACTGTAACCCCAGCAAACGCGAGTGCCCTGCTTGAGGAACTCGAGGAAAGCAACAAGTCGCCGCATTCGCTGTTGCTGCGTACTCACCCCTTCCTGACCCAAGGCGACACCGTCGTCGTCGAGTACACCCCGCGTATCCCGACGTTGATGATGCCCAGAGTCCCAAGCCAGCATGCCAAGCCTGTAGTGGTTCTGGACTCGTACGCTTTCGTCAGCTACCGTCCTGGATTCGGAGCTTCCCTTGATACTGAGAGCACTGTCGGGGCCACGGATGAAGCCAAAGAAGCCGTGTGCTATCGCAAGACGCAGCCCAAGATGTACGCGAAGGCCCGAGCGGTGGCGCGGCTGATGATCCGCAGCGAGCAAACGTCGGGCGTATCTGGCCAAGTGACGAGCTGGGTGTTCTGCACTGGGTGGCTCATTGGCCGGGGCAACCACCTGATCACTAACCACCACTGCATGAAAGATGCTGCAGTGGTCGAAAGGCTGGCTGGGCCTCGTCAGATCAAGAGAAAAACCGAGTTCCTGTCCAACGTGATGGCTCGATTCTGGCCGCACGCTTTCTCTCCTCCGCCAGACAAGACCAACCACGTCGTGGAGGCTGTTGTAGGCTTCATGGCCGAGACCAAATCGTGTCAGGATCCAGGATTCATGGGAGAAAAGATTGGCACTGTGGAGGCTACACGGGTCGCAGTGGTGGCTGAAAACCCGGCCCTGGACTACGCCTTGCTGCGTGTGCTCACGAACGACTCGACCGCAGAGCTGGCTCGACGCTACGGATACTTGAGCCTCCGCGCGTCCGGCCCCTTGGATGGAGAAGCCATCTACATCCCGCAACACCCGCGTGGTGAACCTAAGGAGATCGCAGCGACGAAAGACGGCAAACCCGCGGTGATCGAAGTGGCGACAGCGAGCTCCACTGACTCCTCCGGCGCTCTACGTAGCGAAAGCGCTTCAATTGTCCAGCCGACGGTGTGGTATAACGCCGATACGGAGCCTGGCTCGTCCGGATCGCCCGTGTTGAGTCGCAAAGACAACACCGTCGTTGCTCTTCACCGCGCTGGGGGTGCGGAGACGGCGCAGTTAGCGTCGACGGAGCTGTTCAACATGGGCGTGCGCATCGACTTGATCGTGTGCGATCTCCGTCGACGCAACGCGCTGCCACCGAAGGCTCTGGCGTCGTGAATCATGGCGTTTTCATCCCTTTTTCCCCACTTTTTCGAGTTAGCTGGTAAAGTAACTCGAAGGAAAACTCATTTTTGCAGTATTGACGGGATGAAGGCGACGCCAACAGCGGCGTCCGCTGTGCTTTGAATCGACAGTTGAGACGGATGGACCAGCTTTTGGCCCAGGAAATGCTGCAGGAGGCTGTTCCGCACTAAAGCTTGGCCAGTTCCGATCATCCTAGACACGCGAACCACAACGGAGGGTTAGTATTAACGTAGCTTGTACAACGATAGCGTCGTAAAACCTACGGTTGCTGGAGCAGGTCCGAGCGGAGGTCATCCGGCACCATGGAGAAGATGTTATCAACAAGTCCGTGGCAAATTGCGGCGCTAATATCACCCAGCGACCAGTTGTTGATGCGTAGTTGCTCGATGCTTCCTCTCACGTCCGGCGACGCCCATTCCCCGTACAGTGTGGGAGAAAACTGGAGATCGGTGTCCAGCTTGGTGCCCCCGAGAGAAATCAACCGCGCGTACATGGCGTCATCCGAGAGGTGCTCGGCTGTAGGATCCAGCGCCAATTGCCGGCTCCAGGCCTGACACTGCTTCACGAACCACGCAAAGATGTTGCCGCTGAGGTACCAACACACACCCGTGAGCACCCTACCAAAAGAACACAAAAGCTTCTAGCGCGACGTACCCTGACAGCGACCCCGCGACGCCAAGATACCAGTTCTCCGACAAGAACGGCCTCACTTCGAAGCTCAGTGAGCAGCTACCGCGAGATTGTTTCAGTTGCGCGGCGTCTTCTTCCGTTAGCACCATCGCCAGTTGCGATGCTGAGCCAATGCTTAAGACTGTCCAAACAAGCAGTGAGGTGGTCAGCTTCAGCCTCGCTTTCCTTACTTTGATGCACGTACCAGAAGTGCGCGCCAGATTGAGGTCTGCAGGTCCTCGTGTTTGGGCCATGGTGGTCATGACTGCGCACGGGTGATCGCCCATCGCAAGGTACACTGGCTTCCCGTTCGGCAGTCCTAGAACTGTTGCAACGTCCGAGCTCTGCCCGATAATTGCACCTGGAGCCATCACTGTTGGAAGCATGTGAACTGGAAGACCAAGCGCCTGCACACTGACAAGAACACAACCAACACGCCCGTTAGATACGAAGCTACAGAGCGCCGAGTATGTCGCCGTACGTGCGGATATTCCACGTCTTGGTGTTGATGTCGAAGCCGCCCCAGCTGAAGGCGTCAGTGACGTCCATGCAGTTTTGGTCCGGACTTGAGTGGCCACAGAGCGCGAAGGCGACGAAGTCTTGGATGGTGCCGCACGCGTCGAAGCCCACGATCTCTCGCGGCTGCCTTTCCAGCATGTACGCGAACGTGGCGAGGCCGTAGCCAGACGCGATCGGTGATGAGGCTGCACAGAAGTCGACGGCCTCCAGTCCAAAAGCGGTCGCAGCGGGCGTAGTGTTGGCGAGTTGGATCTTGGCCCGCCACTCGGTGAGCAGAGCGGGCGTACAGCGCTGATCTAGGAACGTGATGTATGTGCTCCACGGCCAGTTCTTGACCGATGCCGTGCTGGAATCCCCTCGGCCAGATAAGAGGTCGCACATGGCCTGACGAATGGCGTTGCAGCGCCACCACACGATGCCGTGCATCTACGCAGCACACGAAACGTCAATAACCTCCTCCTAACAGCACAGCCATCAATCTTTGCCCCACTCACCACGCCGCAGATGCCGATGGACCGGATACTCTGCCTCAACTGCATGGGAAGCGCCTGAACGGCGCTGAGCACCGTGAGCAGCACGTTGGCCACGCTCTGCTCGCTCTCCTGCAGGTTGGCGTCGTGCTGGATGGGCGCGCTGGACGTGGCCAGGATGTTGCCCGACGTGGCGCACACCAGCGCGCACTTGACGTTCTTGAGGCCGATGTCGACGCCGCACATGCAGTCCCTCGTGGCCGCGTGCTCGCCGTTCTCGGCCTCCTGACTCACCTGCACTGTGACGCCCGCGGGCCCCACGCGCTGCCTTTTGCTGCTCTCGTTGCCGCCCTTGGCCGTCGCAGCCGACAGCTTGGTTCTGCTCTTGAAGCTGTAGATGTAGCCGTTGGACGCGTGGAAGTCTGGCTGCCCGAGCTCCACGGCGATGGCCCGAGCCTGCTCCTGCATCTCGCGGTCCGTCACGCTGCGCTGCTGGCTGTGCACCCACTGCAGCAGCGCCGCGTCGATGGCCACATTGGGTCGGCGCCCGCTGCCGAGTTTGCGCTGCCGTCCCGAGCCGTTGGCGTCCAGCGCCACCGCCGCTTCCAGCTCCGCCTTGCTGCTCACCCACTTGCGCAGCATGGACGGCGTCACGCCATGGCGCTGCGCCAGCGAGCGCACAGATGGAGGCGACGCGGCATCCGTGAGCTCACGCACTACAGAGAGCTTGAAGGCCGCGGGGTAGCTCCGTCTCGTCGCCATGAGCGCAGGTGGACAGGTCGGAGGACAGCTTTTGTAGTAAGATCTCCTCCCGCGATTATAAGAGCAGCCCTGCGGTAACCGCGGTAACCGATGCGGTATTTTTGGGAGAATCGCTCGATACAATCGCTCTTTTGTCTCCCAGTATTAACTGGTATACCGGATAAAACTGGGAGACGTCTGGCTTGTATCGGAAGGCTCTCCCAAAAATACCGGTTAACGGGGTTAAACTGAAACACCCCATACCGGTTACCGTGGGTTAATTCAATTTAACTCATTAGGTTATATCCCATCGCCGCAGCTCCCACTTGAAGCGAGCATGGAGGCGGCGTCTGCGGCGGCGTCTGGCACGGGCATTGCTGCATCTCCGCTGTCGAGCGCAAGTTCTCGAGCGAGCGGAAGTGCTGCTCTATCTGCGGGCGCAATCGCGACTCCGATCGCCTCGCTAGGAGCGGCGGGATCCCCGTCTGAAGTCGGCGGAGACTCGGCCGCACGGCGCACACAGCAGCGCGCCAACTACTCGGTGCGCAAGAAGCGCGAGCTCATCGCACTGGCGCAGGTCGCGGGTGTGCGCGAGGTCTGCAGGATGGAGGGCGTGCCGCGTCGCACGCTGCGTCACTGGCTGGACGACGCCGAGAAGATCAACAGCTTCGACGGACCCGACTCGCGCAAGTCCATCGGCCGCTCGGGCCGCCGCGAGATTCTGCCATTCGGACGAGAGCTGACGCAGTTTCTGGAGGAAAGCCGGCGAGAGGGACGCGAGATGACGTCCACGCACATGATCGACTACATCCGGCAGAACCACGGCCAGTGGCTGGAGAACTACATGGCCGACAAGAAGAGCGCCGAGAGCGGCCAGGCAGCACTCGCAAGGCTTTGCCAGAGGTTCGTGGAGCGGCACGGCTTCACACAGTCCAGCTCGGGCGTGGTACGGCCCGGTACGACGACCATTACGACGAGTACCAGCACGGCCGCCACTACGACTCCTCCTGTGCAGGCAGAACTGCCCACACCACCTTCGAGTTCGCCCATGGCTGAGCCGGATGGCTCCGCAATGGACTCCAATTCGTACGAGTTTGATGCCGAGCCAGAAGACGACAGCCCGTTGCTGTTCGGGCTGGACATCGGCACGACGGCGATCAAGTGCGTCGTCGTGAAAGCGGCCGGCGGCCGGACCGTCGCCGTGTCCAACGTATCGCTCAGTGACGTGGCTGTACCGGGAAGACCTGGAGAGGACGCCGTGGAGAATAAAATCGGCGTGCAGAACGTGGACCAAGTGCTGCTGGCAGTGCAGCGCGCCGTTAACCTGTTGCCCGAGACGGCGCGGCGGCGCGTCTCATCGGTAGGTATCTGCGGTCAAATGCACGGCATCGTGTGGTGGTGCAGCCGCTCTGTTCACGAGGCAGCCGAACGCTTGCTGGCAACGGGTGGCAGCTGGACCGCTGAAGACGACGACACGTACGAGCCCATGTGGAGCGAGCTGATCACGTGGCAGGACCAGCGTTGTACGCCTTCATTCCTCGACGGGTGTCGGGAAAAGATTGCTCGCACGAAAGCTACGGCTGCTGCTTCACCGCCCAGCCGCCTTGCGTCTGGTTACGGGCTGGCCTCGTTTGCACACACGCTGGAGAACTCCCCGCGCACGCTGGTCGGCATGGACGCCTGCGGAACGATCCACGACTTCGTGGCTTTTATTCTATGCGGCCACGCGCTTCCGAGCGAGACGTTCATGGACACCACCGATGCTCACAGTTGGGGTGGCCTCAATTTACAGACGCAGACGTGGGACCCACGAGTGCTGCGCGCGCTGCGGATCCCGTCGTCAATGCTCCCCGCTGTCAAGAAGCCGGGCACGTGCATAGGTCACATCTCTTCAGGGTTCTCGGGTTTCGGACTACCTGACAACAAGCCTGTATACGTACCGATGGGCGACCACCCGTGCTCCGTACTGGCCGCTTTGGCGCAGCGCCAGTCGCACCCGCGCAGCGACGCCAACCTGACGCGTGCGTTGCTGTGCCATTGATCGAGTTGGGCTCTGAGCCATTAACACTGACGCTGTGCCTGCTATTTGATTCTAGTGGTGAACATCGGCACATCGGCTCAGATGGCCATGGTGCTGACGGGTGCCGACGTCGCGAAATTGGCTTCCGACGTTGACCAGGCCTCACACCCTGCCCAGGAGAACTCGAGCTTTGAAGTGCGGCCGTTCTTGTTCGAAGACCGGTTCCTGGGCGTAGCAGCCTCGCTTTCCGGGTTCGTTTTCGCTCTGCTATCTCCTCTGATTGTGCTGGTCGGTGACTAAAGAAGTGTTGTGTAACAGCGGCAACACGTTTGCATGGCTAGTGCGGCAGTGGCAGCAGTGGGCTGAGCAGATGGGACTCGCTCCAGCTTTCAACGATGGCGACGAAGAGCAGGCGGCGCAACGCGAAGCCGACGTCTACGCGCGGCTGATCGCGCTGGGGCTGCAGCGTCAGGACACCGAGCTCACGTTCGTGCCGACGCTCAACGGCGAGCGCGCAGACCCCAACGCCACCGGCAGCATCCTGAACCTGCGCATGGACAACTGGAGCATGGGCGACGTCAGCGCTGCGCTGTCCCGCGGCCTCGTGGAGAACCTCTTCGCCATGATCCCATCGCAGCTGCAGCCTCTGGTGCCCATTCAGCCGTACGTGTTTGCGCTTGACCGGGCCCCATTACTTGGCGGTGGTATACTAACCGGCGTCTGCTTTGGGCTGCTTTTAGGATGATCGGCACGGGCAACGCGCTGGTGCGCAACGAGCTGCTGCAGCAGTTCCTCCTGCGGCGCCTCACGCAGCCCTCGCAGCTGCAGCTCCAGACGGCCGCCGACGCCGCCGTGGGCGCGGCGCTCACCCCGTCGCTCCTTGGCGAGCCCCCCGTTGTGCTGAATGTGTAGTGGCAGGCATTTTTGTGTCGATCCAGGCGAAAGAAGTTTTCCAAAGTTGCTCGCCCCCGCGTAAGTTGCGCATCCCACTAATTCCGAAAATCGATGGCGTCATCAAGTCGACCGGCTGATGGCGTCATCAGACTCGTGAAAGTTTCCGCGTATCCTGCTCTCGGATACTTTTTCACAATAAAAATATATTTTGAAAAACAAAAATTACTTTTTTTTGCTCGCTTTGAGCGCGTTCTTCGCAAATTCTTGTGGTTGGGGGTCTCGTGGATTGCATTTCGAATCGCGGACAAGAGCACGGCATTGCGAGCCAGTTTAGCGGAAAGAATTGCGTTTGAATTGCAAAATGGCGCCCGCCCGGCTATTTTTACAAACCTGGCGTGCGTTCCCGCGCACAGAAATCTAGAACGTTCTCTGCCACGAAGAGGGGGTGAATCGCGATCGTAATAAGGCAAGAACTATTCTGGCGCATCGCAGGAAGTGGTGACCTCCGTCCCGAGAACCGTTACCTTGCACCAATACAAAGATCAAGTCATCCGCTTGGGAAGGCGCTCTGGCCACTCGTTTTGCAATTCATTTGCAATTCTTTTGCAATTCTTTCCGGCCTGAAACGAAGAAAAGCCGCGTGGCAGCGCTGGGGAGAACTCAAGAATCGCGCGCTTGGAGAACCTCGCGCACGCCGACAGCAAGCCGGGCAGGACAGTGACTTGAGGGACCAGCAGCCTCGCAAGCAGCACTCGCAGCGGCAGGAAGCCAAGGCAGCACAGGCCACAGCTCTCTTGGGTTTCCGTCAGACCCTCTCAGCGCCCTCGTCGCCACCGGACGAGCGCTTTCTCCGGCCCTTTTAGCGGCTTCTTTTCCCTTCTTTTAGGCTCGCGCTCCCGTAGCGTCGACCGCCCTCGGTGGAGATCATTTCCAGCAGGTAACAAGGCCCTGTAGAAGGCTTCCAGACAGAGGGAGACGTCGTCTAACGCTCTGCTTTGCCGTCGTTTTGTGCCCCTATAGTTTCACTGCCTAAAACCCATACACAAGCTACCCACTCCCCTGCATACCCACCCACCTACACACACATCAGCCATGGCGACCGACTGGATCTTCACGGAACAGGAGCTGCGGTCCACGCCGTCCCAGCGCGACGGCATGAAGTACGCGGACGAGCTGAAGCTCCGCCGCACGGCCTGCGACTTCATTGAGAAGATGGCCAAAGCCCTGGATTTGCCCAAGCTCGCGCAGATCAGCGCAGACAACTACCTCCACCGCTTCTACATGCGTCAGTCGCTCGTGCGCTACGACAAGTACCTGGTCGCTGCAGCCTGCGTGCTGCTCGGCTCCAAGGCGGAGGAGAGTCCCAAAAAGATCGGCTACGTCGCCAAGGAGTACATTGCCGTGCGCAAGGTCGTGGAGAAGGACAAGGTGTTCGCCGTTCAGAAGCACGACCCGCATGCGATCGCGGGCAAGATCATCTCGATGGAGGGCGTTGTACTGCACAATTTGGCCTACGAGCTGACGCTCTCGCACCCGTACAAGTACATCAACGAGAAGGTGGACAAGGTGGTGCGCCTGCAGCACCTTCCCGAGCAGGAGACTAAGATTCAGAGCAGCAAGATCAAACAGGTGGCGTGGTCGTTCCTGAACGACAGCGCGTACACGGTGGCGTGTTTGCGACTGGAATCGGTGGACCTGGCGGCTGGTGCCGTGTACCTGGCCGGGCTCTACGAGAGCTACGTGCCGGAGGACCTGTGCACAGCCAGCGGACTGCCGTGGTGGACGGCTCTGGCGACCCCTCTTCGTACCTTGCAAGGTATTGACTTGCTTGTGAACTTGTCGTGGGTGCTGGCAATGGTTAAAGAAAGCTGTGTTCTCCCGTTTGTCTAGATGCGGCTCGCTATTTGCTCAACGCTTACACGGCGCCGTACATCGAAACCAACGTGCTCGCAGCGGGACTGTCCAAGTTAGTCTATATGTTCCACCCGCCCAAGCCCATCGAGAGCCCCGCGTCGTTCGTAGAGCTGGACGTCGTGGAGCAAGAGCACTCGTCGCCCCTGGTCTCGTCTCCGATGGACTCCGCCGCGTGCGTGACGTCCCCGGAGTGCGGCAGCAGCCAAGGCCGGTCGCCGTACGACCACGACTTCGACCACGACGTCAAGTCCCACGTCAAGGACAGTGAGGAAAGCCCCCGCGAGACGGCTCTGGTCCCTGCGACGCCCGCGTCGATCATGGACAGCTTCCCTATTGCCAACGATAGTTCAAGTGCTGACAAGTTGTTGGGAAGCAGCACGGCGGCGGGCAACGCAAGGCTGTCGCGCAAGCGCGGTAAGGACGCGGAAAACACGTTTTGTTCTGGAAAGAAGTTTAAGTACTGCTTGTAAGAGGCTGCGACGCGAGAGTGCGAGCACTGCGCTCCTTTCGACGGGCGCGCCCCAAGCAGCCAAGCACCAGCGAGCCAGGAGGAGACGGACTGCCACGGCGAGTCCACCAGGCGACACGGGCTTGCAGCGGTGCGCGCGACCCCGTCGTCTCCAACAGCACACTCCACTCTCCGCGCAGCTCCCCGCTCGAGATGCCGCCATCAGTTTAGAAAAAGTAGAAAAGCGCTAAAAACTCGACAATAAAAACCATATTTATACCAGCACCCACGCATGCACACAACAAACCTCCATGTTCTCGGTGCAGCTCCTTGACGCCATGTCCGATACCAAGAGCTCCAACATGTGACTCCAGCCAAGCAGCAGCTGGACGGCAACTGGATCCGAGCGGTCGCGAGTGAACGTACGTTCAGAAGGCGAAGCAGAGCGAGTGCAAGGCTGAGGGAGGCTGCAGCTCTCCCCATTGTGTCCAAAGCACGCCCACAGCACCCGCTTGTTTCGCACTTCCAGGGGCTCGCCCCGCTGACACTGACAGCCTCGACCCACCGACCGACCAGCTGCTCTTCATCCACTTGACAGCAGAATCAAGACAGCTAGTCGAAGCAACAGGGAGCGCCGTGCTAGACCCAGAAGCATTCGCCTTGTGTACGGCAGCAGATCGCAGCTACTTGGCCATGGCAGTCGGATGGAGCTCTACATAGCAGACACACCACAGGGACACGACACGAAGAGACGCGGGGACAGAGTGAGCAAGAGATCCAACGCGAGAAGGCGAGCCGAGATGGCTGGACGAGTATGAGGCCCAATAGACTCCTTCCTCACCTTTTACTCTCACTCGCTCAGCCGTCGGAGAAGAACTGGGCGACTCGATCCACACCCCAATTCCTCCAAGGAGGCACTTGCCCCCCTCGAGGCAAACTGGAAACTGCGCCCGTCGTTCTGCACATATTTTTGGCCAAGAACGAGGTGCTTCACGCCGGATAAGAGGACGGTTATCCGGCGGATCGACTCTCCAAGCCGATTGCAGCCTTCGAATATCGGCTTTCAGGGGCGATGAAGAGCTGCACTGCCAAAAGGGGAGTATATAGGGTAAGCGCCTGCTATAACAGCGCTAGCTAAACGCCAACTACACCCCGGTTTTGCCAAATTGAGCTGGCGTCAATGCGACAAGGCCGGAACTGGCCTCCATACAAACGGCCAGTGAGCGCGCGAATCCGACGCCTGCCTGCTGATCCTGCTGCTTGCAGCTCGTAGTGTCGAGCTCCTCGAGGAGCTCTCCATGCGCTCTTTGCTAGTATAACCGGCCCCACACCGCCGTCGGCGCTCAGTGAGTGCGCTAGACGTACCGGCCAGAGAGATTCGAGTCGCTCGATCCGACGCGGCGGCCACCTGGTTTTCACCCAGTTGAAGCCGGCATCGACACCGCACTCGCCGCGTGATGAAGCGGCGAGGATTGTGAGAGCGCCTTTGGAGCTTGATTGCAAGGCGGCAGAGCGTCTGGATGAATAAGAGGGCACTGCTGCCTGCGGAGAACGCCGTTTCGACGAGAAAACCCTTGAACTTTAGATGAGAATACTCGTGCCGGTAGAGCACGTGAGCGGCGCTTTGACGGCGGCGCGCTCGTGCCGCACCTGCCTCGTTCTTGGCGCTTGGCTACATGTAGTGCTCGTGAACTTCAAGACACTTGCATTTCCACGCCTATGCGGCACCGTTTCGCAACGAAAATGACTGTATTTCGCCGGGCTTGCCCGCTGTACACAGAGCTACACTACCTATGCGGTGACCTTCTCCCATGGCTTAGCCGCGGCTGCCTCGCCGACCTTCATCTGCTGGCCAAGCAGCGCGCTCGAGTCCGCAGACAGCTTCTCCTCAATGTGTCGGATGCCGGGCACCGTCTCGCCCTTCTGGATGAGGTCCATCACCTCCTTGAATGACTCCGGGTACGCCGGCCCGCCGGCCGTCACCGTCGGAGAGATCGAGCTAGCAGCGGGAACAGGCATCTTCTCCTCATCGTCGCCCGTTGCTGCTGAGGAGGAAGTGCCGGCCACGTTGTTCGAGGATGAGGACGAGGAAAGCGCCTTCTTCACGCTGATGTCACCGCTGGCGAAGTTGCTGACGCTGGTTTGCTGCTCCAGGCGAGCCATGAACGCGTCCAGGCTCGTGGACGCAGGAGCCGCCGGTGTGCTGCTCTGCACCGCAAGGCGCTTCTCTTCTGTCGTAGTGGACGCTTTGATCGTTGTCGTAGTGATCGTCGTCGACGCCTCCGCTTGCGTTTTCGTGTCTTTTTCAGTGGAAAACTCCTCCAGACTCGCGTGGGCGATCTCCTCGAGCGACAGGTTTGAAGAAGCCTTCGGGCTCGTGAGCGACTGCAGAGCCTTCAGCAACGCACGTAGAATGGCGATGTTCTCGTCAAACGCCCCCGTCGTCTTGCTCGCCGTGTGCCATTTCCACTCCATGTTCAGACCCGTCGTCTCGAATCCGATAGACTTGAGCAACTCCTCGTGATGCTGCGCACAGTCAAACGTAAAGCTTTAGTATCATGATCAAACCGCGAGCTCGGACGATGGGAATCCTACCTTGAGGGGCTCAATTTTCTGCTTGAAGTTGGCATTTCCACACGCAATGCGGCGATAGCGGGGCACATCCGGGTTCTGCAGCAACAGACACACTTAGTGCTACAGAATCAGCACGGTACAATACAGCGTAGGGAAGCCTTACCTCGACGAGGTTCTTGACATACATACTGAGAATCCCCGCTGCTAGCTTGAGTTGTTCCAGCGAGTTCTACACATCGAGATAGACACAGTTTAGTCACTTATACAGACAACATCGGGCTTAACCAGTTTGCTCACCTCAGTTCGGAGCTTTTTCAACGCCTTTTCCATGCGCTCGGCCTTCGAAACGACCTCAGGGACCACTGCAGGTGGCTGTTGAGGGTTCACTGAAGTTGATGGCGAGGTATCTCCAGTAGTCTTGCTTCCAGAGCTTTGCTTCTTCGTCTCACCATCGATCTTCTTTACCACTGCTTTGTCATCGTAATCGCGAGTGCTTTCCGCCTTCTTGGACATTAAAAGCGCCTTCAGCGTGGAGATCTCGGCCTTCAACTCGGCGATAGACTGCGCGTTCCCCTGCTCAGCCAGCGAGCTGGAAATCTGCGCAGTCAGCAGCGTCTTGCTCTGCAGGTCGTGCTCTTTCTCGTCCAATGACGAGCTTAGCTTGGCAAGTTCTTCCGTCTGCTTTTGAATCGCAGACGACACGCTCGACAGCTCTGCCAGCAGAGCCTCGTCCTTCTTGGCTTCCTGCTCCTTCTCCTCCTGCACCTTCGCCGCCTCCAACAGAGGCGGCATCGGTCGCTATGATTCCACCATAGCAAAACGCCGCGCGTCAGTGTCTTCCTTCAACATCTTCCAAATAACGCAAGTAGAAATCAATTTACCAGCCACGGAATGTACCCCGACTGCACCGCGTAGTTCCACAGGAACGTGAGGATCGAGGCCGCGCCCACCAGCGACGATACCGTCCAGAGCACCCGCACGTAGCCTGGATACCGAGCCCGATGCTGCATCATCTGCTGCATGGGCGCGGCTGCAGTCATAACCATGGGTGCCGCAGTCGCCAGCTGCTGTTGTTGCTGCTGCTGCTGCGTCGTGGCCGCTGGAGAGCTCGCCACTGCGCCATTATGGTGGCGCTCAATGGCCTCCTGTATCTCCTCTTTGGTCATGCCCTTGTTCTCCAGGAACGACACGCGTTCGGACAGCGGCGTCGACTGCAGCAGAGAGATACACAGTTGTGAGCGATTGAAACGCGAATACGCAGATCCAGCGTACGTGGGAGGGCACAATGCACGCGCCAGACTGCGGCGGTTAAGATACGCACCTGCACGTTCGGGTGCTGCAGGAACTTCAGCCCGTTCTCCACCATATCCTCGCGCATGGCCATCGCTGCGGCTCGAGCCAACTTGAATCTGGCCGAATGACTACGTTGACCGAGGGAACGCAATTCCGGGTGGCACACACAAAATATAGAGAATCAGAACGTCTCTGATTCTTTATCTAGTGTACGCCACACAACCGACTTTGGCTGGCTGGCCGAGCAGCTCCATTAGCGCATTGCCGACTGTGAAGCTTGAGAAGACGCTGCTGTGAGCGAGATAGATTGATGGCGTTTCCCAACAAGCGACCGAAGAAGGATGATGGCGCGGCCCAGGAAGATGGTGCCGAGCCGGCGTTCGAGAGGCGCAACCCGTCGCACATCAAGAACAAGATGAAGCGCCAGATCGTGATGCAGAAGTTCCGCAAGGAGAAGAAAGAGGCCAAGAAGGCGGCGCAGCTCAAGCGCCGGCGCGAGGCCGAGGAAATGGGCGAGGAGGCGCCGCCCAAGATGGAGCCGCGCACTATCGACAACACGCGCGAGAAGGAGGTGACGATGGTCAGCAACGAGGGCGACGAGGAGATCGAGGCCGACGAGCGCGACGATGAGTTCGCCAGCATCTTCGCCAACGAGGAGACGCCCAAGCTCATGATTACCACGCGTCCGTTCCCGTCGGGCGATCTTTACCACTTCATTAAGGACCTCATGGACCTGCTGCCCAACTCGTTCTACTACAAGCGCGGCACCTTTGACATCAAGGAGATCGTGCAGTTCGCGACCAACAAGGAGTTCACGCACCTCGTGGTGCTGTCGGAGAAGAGCAAGATCTGCAATGGGTACGTTGTTAGTTGCCTGCATATCGTGCTGCAAGGAGACTAACTTTGCTGCCACTCATTTTACGTACAGCATGCTTGTGAGTCGCCTGCCTGAGGGCCCGACGGCGTTCTTCAAGGTGTCTAATGTCAAGCTGACGGCCAGCATCAAGGAGCGCGGCCGCCGCACGAACCACCAGCCCGAGCTGATCCTCAACAACTTCTCGACACGTCTGGGTCACCGCGTGGGCCGCTTCCTGGGCTCGCTGTTCGAGCACCAGCCCGAGTTCGAGGGCCACCAGGTCGTGACGTTCCACAACCAGCGCGACTTCATCTTCGTGCGACACCACCGCTACACGTTCGAGAACGAGAAGAAGGCGCGTCTGCAGGAGATCGGGCCGCGTTTCACGTTGAAGATGCGGTGGCTGCAGCAGGGCACGTTCGACACCAAGTTCGGCGAGTACGAGTGGATCCACAAGCAGCACCAGCTCGACACGTCGCGCCGGAAATTCCACCTTTAAGCAGTGTAGAACAACAATCCCATCTTGCAATCAACGTACCGAAACACACAGCAGCAGCAGCAACAACAGCCACGCTACAACATGGTCCGGTTGCCTTTACGTTTTCCGTCACATTGCCGCCGCACACGGATTAATGCCAAAGCAATTCGGTGGTGCGCTAGATGCTCTTTGATGGTGTACCGAGATTTGCAACAGCGA
>JAABLK010000087.1:0-17845 GCA_012295415.1 Phytophthora chlamydospora | reverse complement strand
CAGGGCACGTTCGACACCAAGTTCGGCGAGTACGAGTGGATCCACAAGCAGCACCAGCTCGACACGTCGCGCCGGAAATTCCACCTTTAAGCAGTGTAGAACAACAATCCCATCTTGCAATCAACGTACCGAAACACACAGCAGCAGCACCACGCTACAACATGGTCCGGTTGCCTTTACGTTTTCCGTCACATTGCCGCCGCACACGGATTAATGCCAAAGCAATTCGGTGGTGCGCTAGATGCTCTTTGATGGTGTACCGAGATTTGCAACAGCGATCCACGGCGACCGTCCGTTTCCAAGCTCACGAGATCGCATTGCAGGCATCATGAGCATCTTGCCTTCCTGGTGCCGCGGCGATTGTTGACGAGTGACGTACACTGCGTGGCATTCGCCGGTGAGGGGTGTCCTACCTGAGCTGGTGGCCGCACGTCTAATAACGCTGCATATCGCAGCTGCGCAATGTTGGCTGCATCCGAGCTCGATACCTTGCATGTCACGCATGGAGCACCTTGGCCAGCGTGAGAAGGACTCGAGCACATCGGACGTAAAGTGCAAAGAAGATTGTTTTTCTTATCAGCGGTTTAAAATATAATCTAAGGGCGCCACGTGCGTCGAAAGCACGGGCTCGACAGTCCGCTCCTTCAGAGCCAACTGCCGCTAGTCACTTGCGAGGCGTACACTTCGCGGTGCTTGCCCGTCCGCCGACAACTGTCTGCTGCTGCTCCCAACGTGGCGGCCCTGTCGAGCTCACCTCACTGGGCTTACTCGTTGGTGGCCTCCATGAGGTACGCGATCAGGTCGCGACGCTCCTGCGGCTTCTTCAGGCCGGCGAAGACCATCTTGGTGCCCTTGATGTACTTCTTGGGGGCCAGCAGGTACTCGAACAGGGTCTCGTCCGTCCAGGTGACGCCCGAGTTCTTGTTGGCGGCCGAGTACGAGTAGCCGTCGGCCTGGCCCGACTGGCGGTTGATCATGCCCGAGAGGTTGGGGCCCTGCTTGTGGGCGCCGCCCGCGTTCGTGGTGTGGCACTGCGCGCACTTGGTCTTGAAGATCTTGGCGCCCTTGGCAGCGTCTCCCTTTCCGCCGGCAACTGCAACCATTGTGCTTGAGTAAGTGGGGGGTGGTTCTGGTGGTGCTTGTGAAGCGATGCGGCTTTTTTCAAAGTGCGTCGATCGAGCTCACCGATCGGCCCGAAAAACCTCGAGTTCGAGGTTATTCCCAACGTGAGGCCGCGAAACGACCGAAATGCGCGTCCATGATTGGCCAAAACGCTCCGAAGCCAATACGGGTTTTGGCCAATCTGCGCGCACCTGAAGAGCTGTGGCTCGGCACACGTCTTCGCTGTCGCAACGAGCTATTCCAAGACGAGCACCAACGCCCGTAATTGCTGGTGCTTCAGGCAAAGAGAACGTCTTTCAAGGACGTCGAGGTGGACGCGCCGCAGTCATCCCAAGGTTTTGTTGGGTCAAGTCGCACGGCTCTGCACTTCAGTCGGACTCCGGCTATTTCCGATTTCAATCGTTTTGGTGGTGAGGGCCAATCCGACCAAAGACGCGCACCGCGTTCCGAAGCGGAGCTCATGGCGGCAATGCCCTCTACAGCAGCGCAATCGCTGCCGATTGCAAGTTAAACCAGCAGGGCCTGCAGGCTGGTCAGGCACTCCACGGATTAAACTGCAAGCGCGTGAGGCGCAACCTGGTGGTCACGCGCGGACGAACGAGGCGAGGAAGCTGCTGCACTGGACGGACCGACATGCTTCGGAGTTTAAAGCGCGAGGAGTCTCCCCCCCACCATGACGCGCATTAGATCCAAGTGCTGCGCAGAACGCGGCGGAACCACGCGTGACTGACATACACGTATGGCCACACGAGTCATCGCGTTTGTCTCGACTCGTGGTGCGTGAGGACCGTGTTGGTGCGCTGCTGAGGCGAATCGAGCGAGGAAGTGCACTCATGCTGCTGTGATGGGCATGCCAGGGGCGTTTTACCATGCTTGCTGTTGCAGAGAGTCGTGTTGTGCTTGCCCGGGTCATTTAGCTTGCTCTGGAGGAGTGCCGTGCTTTGTTCTTGACGATCGGCGGGAGCGCATTGCAGCACGCCACACGCCGCAAAATGCTAGTGGTCTCTGGCACCCAGCAGTGCTCAAATATACAGCCAGCCAGTCGCAGAGCAACATGTCGTTGCTCCCAGCCCTGCAAGAAAGTCGCCGCGCCTGCTACTCAGTCCGAGGCAGCGGCAACACCAGAATGAGAGGCCGCGTGCGCCAGTCTCGACCAGTTTGTATCAAAACTAGTGCGTATTTTATGAGCGTAAACTACGAATAGTTGAGGTACACATACATGAAAGCGTTTCTTTCCTTAAGTTCGCATCGAGCTCGCACCGAACTTATCACTCGAACGCTTCAGAGGACCATCGATCGAGCGCGAAACCTCCTGCCCGCGATGGCGTCCGCAAGGTAGGGAAGGAAGGAACGAGGGCATTGGGTGCCCGCCCTGTCAGCGCTTGTGCATGTTCTCACCCTTTCGGTGCATCGTTTCCCAGAACCCTGGCCACCGCACAGGACGACGAGTACTTCCCGTCCTTCCTGACGGCACTGCAGTCCACGCCCAAGACCGACAAGTCCAAGGAGAGCGCCCCCCGCACCCGCTCTGAGGCGGACGTGCTGTCATCCAAGGGCCGACCGCGCATGACTTTCGCCGAGAGCTTGTCCATGAACCAGAACAAAAAGCAGGGCGTGGAGGTGCCCGAGGACTCGCCTTTCAGCTTCGGCGGCTCGTACCAGGACGGTCTGGGCGCTCGCAGACGGAAAAACAATTCATCCCAGGGCGCTGCTAACGGCGACGATGCGCAGGACGAAGACGTGCCGCCCCCACCGACCATGTCGCTGCTCGACCCCGTGGGCTTTGCGGCAGGATCTCACAGCGTACACGATGACGAGGCGGCTGCTGCTGCAGCGGCTCGACGCAGCGCCGCGGCATCGAGATCCTCGTACCTCCCGAACATTCACAGCGACGAGTGGGGACAGGACAAGCAGTACTGGGTCACGGTGTTCGGCTTCCCGTCGAGCGCCATGTCTTTTGTCCTGCACCAGTTCCAGTCGGTGGGCGAGGTCATCAACTACTCGAGCAGCAGCGGCGGCAACTGGCTGCATCTGCGCTACCACACGCGGCTTCAGGCCGAGAAGGCGCTCAGTTACGACGCCCGCACGCTCGCGAACAACATCATGATCGGCGTCAAGAAGTGCTACCCGTCCGACAGGGACGCGAACGCGCTGGACGAGACGCCCGTGTCGAGCTACTTCGGCGCGCAGGCGCGCCAGAGCCTGGGCTCACGGGACTTGGAGGTGGACCCCACGGACGCCGACATCATGCTACCTCCGCGGCGCCAGCAGGACATTTGCTCGCGGCTTCTGAGCTACCTATTTAAGTGGTGACGCGGCTGCCATTTTTGCGGCGAGGAGAGGCGATGTAGCAGAGTAGGCAAGCTTCGGCGGTGACGTTCGGCAAGGATAGCGCTTCACGCTCGCGGTTGCAGCACTAGCACTTCAAGTGAATGGATGATCGGTTTCGTAGCGAGCTGAAAGGCAGACAAACAAACGTTGAAGGCGGAGAGAGCAAAGATCCAGAAGCTGCTGCTGCAGATAATAGGTGAAGCACTGTCCGACGTCGTTTTTCGCGTTTCTTGGGTCCCAACTGTAAAATGATGGCACTCGTCAATGACGGCGGATTTAAGGCTCTGCTGCCGCTAAAGACGTCGCTGGATGGTTTGGTGCAGACAACAAAGGCCCCGTCATGCCGCAGAGGCAAACAGTTTCCTCGTCGAGTTCAATCTCGCCCAGACTGAAAAAGCACAACTGCCGAGTTAGCTTGGCAACGTCGAGAATTCAAAGCGTATCCACGGTGAAATGGAGTGTAGTCAACGCCGTTGGCAGCTCGTGCGCAGCACGGCACGGCTTCAAGCCTGCTTTGGCACTCATCCCGATGATGTGTTTCGAGGGGCTGAGACGAGCGCGCGAACCTGTTCGCGCGCGAACTCAACAATGTTTCGCAGTCAGAACGTCATACAGCTTCCCGTTAATTGCAAAACTAATAGTATACGTTATCAAACGCATCGAATATAACAGGTTTCTGAACCAAGAGCCTACCCCTAGTAAACTTCAGGATGGGATGAAATCGATCTCACCATCGTTGCTGCGACTTTGATCCACCATCGCTTCGAGGATCGCAGCAATGCGGCGGCACCAAGCAGAAAGCGACTGTCATTTCGTCAATATCCTCCACGCGCGCACGTCGATTCCAAGCAGAAGCTTCCTCCATGTTTCCGTCCATCGTGCCTCGCATCCAGCAGAAGGTCCTTGAGCAGCAGATCGTGGCCAACAGCCCCAGGCTCGCTCGGATCATCTCGCACCCGGCCGGCCCATTCACGATCCACTTCTGGGCGCCGACGTTCAAGTGGGCCATCTCCATCGCCAACATCGCGGACATGCGCGGCGACCCCGAGAAGATTTCGGTGCTGCAGCAGAGTGGTGCGTTGTGCGCTCCGTGCTGAGGCGTGCTTTTGTAGACCGCGTTGCTGACTACTACTTGTTGCTTTGTTTGTCGTTTTCCTTCGAGCAGCCGTCGCCGGCGGAGGCCTCATCTGGTCGCGCTACAGCACGGTCATCACGCCCGTGAACTGGAATCTCCTCGCTGTGAACTTCTTCATGGCTGGCACGGGCATTGTGCAGTTGTACCGCAAGTTCGACCACGACCACACCGTGGCTCGCGCCACGGAGGCCGCCAAGGCTCAATACGGCAACGCGACCGAGACGGCCAAGGCAGCCGTCGAGTCGGCCACACTGTAGACTCCTCGTTATTCCCATCGTCGGTCTCAACCAATATCTACATAGCTAACTTAGCTGCCCGGCGGACAAGCGCCGCCCACGGCACGATTAATGACGTAATTAAACGCGCTCATGACAGCAATTCGCCTACGTTGCCCTCTCGATCGTCTCGCCTCTGCTGTAGACAGCGTTGGGCGACGATAGACACGCAGATTCATGCTTGCACAATTTGCTTTTGCTTGGTGTTGGCGGCGTCGCGAGTGCATCGCGAGTGCTTCCAGCGCCAAAGACACGAAAAAGTGAATCGCCGACACGAGCTGGTGAGTGCCTCCAAGACAGACCAGCTCGTTCCGAGGCGCCGAAGGAGTTGGGTGCGGCCTCCGCCTCGATCTATAGCCGGGCAGCGCATCGGCTGGCTTCAACTGGGCCAGAGACGGCCGTGCGAACGTCGATAATAAGTTTGCACTAAGTACCATCGCCGTTGCGATAACGATACCAGCCCAGCAAGGCTTGCAGCAAGTAAGACCCACAGCGATCTAATACATCAGCACCCGTCGAGCCATACCGAGTCGAACGGGGTTGCAAATCGCTAGTCGATCTTCGCTGGGACACAGGCGAGCTTCGTGTAAGCTTTTGACCATGCAACCTCAAGCCATCCTTTCGTCTACACCTGTCTGCCAGACAAGATCACACGATGAACGCCAAGCGCGGATAGCATGGGGATTTCTCCCAAGCAGCAAGTCGAGCGTCAAGCACCAGCGTTGCCTATCAAGATCTGCCCAAAGGTCGCAACTTCAAGTAAACGCTTCTATCGTACTGTACGACGGGCTGCTTCGATTCTCGAGTCTCCTTCACAATCGCTTTCGCCTCCCGGGACTCAAGAAGGACCAGCCACAGTCACAGCCGTACGTTACGCCCTCCAGCGCTCCCTTCTCCCCCCGTGCTAACGTCCCCTCTCCTGCCCCTCAGAAATCCCTGTTCGCCATGCTGCCGTCCATCGTTCCGCGCATCCAGCAGAAGGTCATGGAGCAGCAGATCGTGGCCAACAGCCCCAAGCTCATGGCGCTGCTCAACCACCCGGCCGGCCCCTTCACAGGTATGTGACGCTTGAAGCTCCAATAGCCCTGCAGCCCCTCACTAACCTCCTCCACTTGTTGCTGCGTGCAGTGCACTTCTGGGCGCCCACCATCAAGTGGGCCATCTCCATCGCCAACGTCGCGGACATGCGGCGCTCGGCCGAGCACGTCTCGGTGGCCCAGCAAACGGCCGTCACGGCCACGGGCCTCATCTGGTCGCGCTACAGTATGGTCATCACGCCCAAGAACTGGAACCTGTTCGCAGTCAACGTCTTCATGGCCGGCACGGGCCTCGTGCAGTTCTACCGCAAGTTCACGTACGACCACTCCGACAAGGTGCAGGCGATCGCCAGCAGCAACGCCAAGGCGGCCACGCTGTAGACACTGCGCCGCGCCCGTGGCGTTACTGGGCCAGCTACTACCTCCACGCGTCATCTATTTGCTGCCAAGCGAGCCAGTTGCTCCCATAGAGACATCTCGCCGTCGAGGCGCCACACAACTGACCTATACAAACGGGCAGCCGCTAACCTGAATGCAGTCATGTTTCGTCGTTCTAGAACTCTGCTTTGCCGTGCCTAATAGCGCTCGCGCATCGAGGGAGGTCAGCGTCGAGAAGGGATCCTGCCCAGGTCGTGCTGACGTCCTTGAAGGTGCGCTGGATATGCGCTGCTTGGACACTGACAGACTCGAGGGGCTGCCCGGACCGCCGACACCCATCGAGTTGTTGAGTGCGCCTTGCCTTCGCCAAAACCGACCGCGCGGGTGACGCAAACGCCATAATCGGACCTGTAGCAAGAATGCATCTGCTGACCATGTTGTTCTCGCTGCCAAGAGTGCTGGGAATTCTCTTCGCAGAGCTTGGAAGCTGCGCACTGATGTCTGGCCACCCGGGTCAAGGTCTCAGTTGAGTCGCGGCTCGAAACTCCTCATTTTCCATTCGCATCGAGCACGCAGACCCAATAAATTGCCTCTAGGAAATCCTCTAGCCAACGACGAGCGATACTGCAACGCGCAAAGAGGAACCCATGCCTTCTGGCGTCCGTGTTCCGCTGCTCCAGCTCAATAAGACCGTCGAAACCTGGCGCCGCAGCATTGCTTGCTTGCCAGGTTTCGGCGGTCCACTTGGACCTCATCGTCGAATTAATAAGCAGCTCCAGCCAGCCCCACGGACACCTCAGCAGCAACACTTCTTGTCCGGGGGCTCGAAAGCCTCGCCGCCTGCAATTGCAAACTTCAAACTTGAAATCGGCAGTCGAAGTCAAGTTCTGGTGCTTGGAGGATGTCGATCCAACAACTTCATCTCGGGGCTATGATGTAATATCCCAAGTATCCACATGTCGCAGCTATCTTCCCATTCGTCAAAAATAGCTCTTCTCGCCTGCGATTCGCTGAATACCCGCTCCCATCCTGGCTAGATAGAGAAACTTAGACCGCCGGGAGTCAGCGGCTCCGGTCGAAGCAAATCCGCCATCACTTTCGAGCCCCACGTCGACCCAACAAGACCAAGCACCTCCCAAGCTCCAAGCTCTAAGCCTCAAGCTCCGCGTCATGCTGCCGTCCATCGTTCCTCGCATCCAGCAGAAGGTCATGGAGCACCAGATCGTGGCCAACAGCCCCCGGCTCACGGCCATGCTGGGCCACCCGGCCGGCCCCTTCACCGTGCACTTCTGGGCGCCCACCATCAAGTGGGCCATCTCGCTGGCCAACGTCGCGGACATGCGGCGCTCAGCCAAGCACATCTCGGTGGCCCAGCAGACGGCCGTCACGGGCACGGGCCTCATCTGGTCGCGCTACAGTATGGTCATCACGCCCAAGAACTGGAACCTGTTCGCAGTCAACGTCTTCATGGCCGGCACGGGCCTCGTGCAGTTCTACCGCAAGTTCACGTACGATCCGGAGGCCGAGAAGGCGGAGGCGGTGGCCACGTCGAGTTAGACGGCTGACCCAGTACCTATCTACACTCTACAGTCTACACTACCCCACAACACAACACAACGCTCTCTCCAAGCACGTGTCTAATGATCTAATTGAATGAGCTGGTCACAGCTTTTTGCCGTATCGAGCTGCCTGTTTTTACAGTGTTAGAGTGTGTTGCTGCCTCGATTCTGGTGCTGTGGTGCTTGGTGCAGAAGCAAAAGCTTCAACGGCGAGGACGATCTGCTCAGTCGGGACGGCAGAAGCTCGTCTCCAACCAGAGAGCCTGGAACTTCATGGGATCGACATCCGACACCAGATTTAGGCGTTCGCGTTCGTGGGCTACCGGTAATCGCAACGTGAAGCGCATGGCCGCGCGTCTGACTAAAAAAATCGACGACGTTGGCGGCTTCGGGTGAGCGTTGCAGTGACTTTGGGATCCCGACCACTATATTATCGGGGGGGGTGAGAGGCGAGGACGCTGCAGGGTTTCAAGCTCTTTCAATGCTGAGCTTGACCTGTGAAGGGAATATGTTCAACTAGGCATGTGCATCAAGTTTCCTCTGGAACCTGCACGCTATCATTAGCGGATTCATCGCGATGCTCTTATCCGCTGGCTTCATTAGTACTTCAGAAGTATTTTTTTACTAATGCGCTCGTCTATCGTTATCAAGGCGCTCACAAGTGCGCGCAAATATGACGGACCGAGCAGTGAGAGAGGATGAGTCACTTGCATTCCTTCCGCCGCCGACGCCAGTGAAGGTCCAAGAACCCAAGCAAGGCAGCGTCCCAGCGATTCAAGATGGCCAAGAAGATCCCTCGACTCTGGAAGGTGCTCGTGCTAGCACTTTTGGCCTTGTGGGGATTGGCGGACGGGCCAGAACTCGTTACGAGCAAAATGGTGGTCAACAACAAGCAGTCCTACCGAGATGCCAAGTTGCGGCAGGATGCGGATCGGCGGGCTGCCGAGACGCAACGGCAGCAAACACTCGCGGATACCAGAGCCAAGTTCGCCGAGACGTCCCGCAAAAATCCTCGCTACGATGTCAACCGCCAGTGGAATTGGCGATATCGTAAGACGGCTGGTGCTTTCCAAAACCAATAGCGAAAGGAGCAGCACAACTGAGCAGTAGCTTGTATGATCACAAAGAGATACGGAGTAGTATATATCACTGGGGTGAATCGTCTTCTACATGCAGAAGTCGAGTTCGGTGTAACCTACTAGTCGTTCTTGGTGCAATGCAAAAGATTAACTTTGAGGTTGCTCAGACTTCGCCTTACATGAAGCTGCTTCGATTGAACGCTACCACCAAAGCAGACGTGCTCATGGAGGGTCAATACCAGTAGCAGAAGACAATACGCAGTTCTGTAGTTACTTACCAGTCCGTTGCACGTTTTATCCTTGTCATTGAGTCAAGAGTCTTGACTCTAAATTGGACAAGAAGACCAACCTCCACGGCAACACATGAAACCACTCGGCACACTCCAATTGTCGATTCAGAGACCGTGACTTTGTTTGGACAGTCGTTTTCTATAATTCCAATCCTTGTTGTTAAACTTTCGTTTGAAGTACAGCAGGAGGAAAGGAAAGCGATAGTGGCTGCAAAAAGCTGTCCTGAGTCCGCCTCTGCCATTAAATTGCAAGTATATACTTGGATTGGTGCGGTGTGATGACCTTATCTTCTCTCTACCTCGAGTGCTAGAGCATATTATTACGTTGTGCTTGAAGACGCTGCTCTAAGTATGACAGCTCGAACAGTGAAAGAGAGCGAAACCAAGTGGCGAGGCCAACCAGGAGTCACTTGCATTCCTGCCCAAGGCCACTCCAGCGTTTAAGCAAAGCAGTTCCGCCGTCAAACTTGCTACCGGTTGTGAAGATGTCCAAGAAGCTCCCGCGACTCTGGAAGATGGTGGTGATCACCGTTCTAACTCTATGGAGTTTTGCCGATGGTCCACTCTTGGCTTCCAGCAAATTGCTGTCTAACTCACAACAGTCCCTCCGAGATGCGAAGATGCAGCAGGACGCGGATCGTCGAGCCACAGAACTCCTACGGCTACAAATACTCGCAAGCACCGCAGCCAAGTTCGCCGAGAGGGAGCGTAGTAACCCCAGCGTTAACGTGAACAACTCGTGGAATCAACGATACCGCAACACCGCAAGCAAACGCTAGCAATCATAGTCGAATAATAAAACAAATCCCAAGGTACAAAAGGTTATCAAGTATCAAATGCATTCTTCTATCTCTCATGATTGGAGATATTCACTCAATCTGTCGAAGTGGCGTCACTAACGCCAACGGGTATCTCCCGTCGACCATCGGATTCCACCCGCCATCCCAGCAGCCTACCACTTCCGGCAGCTCCGCTTCCGTGTCGTTGCATATCGGAGACCCACCCAAGCAGATCCACTGACCAACGTCGTTGGCCCATTCGGGGAGCTCGGTGATCTCCGTGTGGTCAATGGACAGGTAATTGATGAGCAGGCCGTCTCGAATTGCCGCTGGTAGCGCCTTGATCGGGTTGTACGAGAAGGCGATCTCCAAGTATTCGTCCAGAAGGGATATCGTAGTGAAGAGGTCGTCCGGTATCGATTCCAACCCGGTGTCGATCAATGACACCGAGAGCGACGGGATCTTAAAGAGAGCAGTGGGGAACTCCTTGAGCGGCGCGTGCTCTAAGTAAACGAGTCGCACGTCCCCCCACGCATCGGCCAGCTCATCAGGAATGACAGTGAGGTTCGTGATACAGATTTCGATGTCCCCCAGCAGCGGCGGGAGTGGCTTCTCCAACAGACCTTGAGGCATTGCCTTCATGTTCGTGTATACCATGACGAGGTAGATCATGTTTGGATGCAGGTCAGCGTTCAGTGCCGTGTCCGCGCCCCACTTTACCAGGGTGACGTTCCAGAGTTCAAGACCAAGTAAGTTCGAGAAGCGACGGATCGACGGAGGCATCTCGAACTCACTGCAATGCTCGAAGACGACCGCCGTCACGGCGTCGTTTTGAAGGTGGTCCAGGGCGTCGCGAGATGGCGTCGCGACGCTGTGCTTGTGGCAATTGTACTCGAGCACGGAGCAGCTCACGTTCTCCGCGAACCACGGGCGAAGTCCCTGAAGGCACATTTTCATCGTGTCAGCATCAGCTGTGTTGGCCAAGTGGGCCGCATGAAGGTGCAGCCCGAGAACGACAGCCCCAGCAGCCACGAAGCCAAGAGGCGCCAGCACTCTTCGAAGGAAGGACAAGCCGACAAGATTCGTTGCCCTGGTAGCCTTTGACACGGTGGCTTTGTCCTCCTGGGACTTGCCACGTACAGCGACAGAGTCCGCAACCGAGGCCGTCGTTTTGGCCTTCCGCTTGAAGCGCAGCGGGGGATAGACCTCGAGAATGAGGCTGATACTCGCCATGCCAAACAAAATACTCAGATGGGGCACCAGCTTCGTCACGCCATCGAGAAAGTTGAGCGCGAAGAGCGCTTGGTTCTCTCGGACGAGGTTCGGGAAGGACACGTCGCCGTACAGCATCTCCATGGGGAACCCGAGCCAAACGGCATCGAATGCTTGGGCGTATGGCACGAAGATGGCGAGCGGCAAGACGAGAGATGACGTCACCGTTAGCAGCATATCCACCGTCACGCAAAGCGTGCGTTCTCGTATCGACACAGCGACGTTAACCTTGCTACTGTTGCGCGCCGCGGCCTCATTCACAGCGCGCTTTTCGGACGACAGCATGAGGTAGTCCAGTAGAGGCGTGGCCCAGCAGTTCACCACCACCATTGAGGCGTACGCCTCGTTGATCCACACGCGACCGATGAGCGTACAGTAGCGGTGACACTGCACGATCTGCGCCCCAGTCTCGACAGCTTTGCGCGCCATGAAGACCAGTGCGAAGTGGTTCCCTTCGACGCTCAGCACGTTCTGGAGCCCCGAAACAGTCATCGAACTGATCGCGGTGATGGAGCTACGAGTACGGGACGATGAAGACTGCGATTCAGCTGGTTTCTTCGCTGTCTTACAAAGAAGCTTTACCACGCGATCAACCATCGCCGCACGGGGGAAGACGGCGGGGGCCCGAGCTTTGATCGTCCACAAGAGGTGGAGAACCAACAGCAGGCCATGCAGCGCGCCTAGAATGCCGACCAGAGTGCCGAATAAGCGGAAGTAGCGCTGTTCGGGCAGCGCTAACAGGTTCGAGTAGTACGCCATGAGGGGGTTCTCCATGAAGAAGTAGAGCAAAGCCATCGCCAGCAGGTAGCAAGCGCACAGGCCATGGAGCAGCAACAGGATGAGCCACACGATGGTAAACGCGACCGCTGTCAATGGCTCCGCCACTTCAGCTTGAGACTTTGGTCTGGACAATTGCCGCGGCTGGGGATCAGGAGAGTTCGGCGGCGCCAAACTGAAGCTTCCCCGCTCCACGACGAAGCCGTTGTCTTCTTCAATGCGCGCCATGCCAGAAAGCTCACAACGTGGCCGAGAGCTGCTTGGCTTGTTCCGTTTGTTGTTTGTTGGAGTGGTAAGACAAACTACAGGCGCAAGTGGAGAATGCCGACAGGAATAGGAGGAGCTTCTTTCTCATCCGAGTCCAACCGAGAAACCGTTGTTCTTTCTCATTCGAGTCCAACCGAGAAACCGTTGGGTTGGCGCCCTTGAGTTGATAGCTTGGGTGAAGAACTGTGCATTATTTTCGTGTTATTGGGGCCGCATACGTAGCTCGTTGGCTAGCCACGAAAGCTGTTCAGTAGCTGTTCCTGAAGCGACTTGGCGTCGAGTTGATAACCCGTCGATACAGGCATATTCAGACCTTGTGTTGATCCCACTTGCTGCTGCATGGGTTGTTGCATGCCCCTGGCCATTGGCCGCTGCTGCTGCATCCCCAAGCTCATCGACTGTTGCTGCTGCATCCCCATCGGCGGCTGCTGTTGCATCCCCACCAACGGCGGCATGGAGAAAGCCGTCGGTTGCATCCCCGACATGGCCATGGCCATTGGCTGTTGTGGCTGCATTCCCATGGCCATCGACTGGAACTGCATCTGCATCATTGGCTGTGTGGGCTGTTGAAAGGCGTTCGGCGCTGGTGCTCCGTACTGCATCTGGGGTTGCATCATAGCCATCGAGTTCGGCATCTGCATCTGCATCGGAGCCGCCGGCATTGCCATGGCCATCCCCGCCATATCAACAGGCTGCGGCGGCCGCACCTGTTGCTGCTGCAGCGGTGGCCCAGCAGGCAGATCAACGTCGAAGTTGATCATGTCGAGCGCGTCAAACTCGCGGTGGATCTTGGCGCGGCGCTCCTCGCGCTCCTCTCTTCGCTCGAGCTTCTCTTTGTGTTTGTCGATGGCCCACTGCAGCTCCTGCAGCCAGTTCCCGCGCTCCGTTTCGCTCGTAGCGACCAACTCGTGGCCACCGACAACACCAGGCACTTCGACTCGAAAGCCGCAGCCTTTTAGCCGGTCGGGGAACGTGGCGGCCACCACGCGCACCTCGTAGTTGACTGGGATAATGATAAGGGGCCGCACCCCAGTCGCCTTCTCGTACAGCAGCACGGCCTCGGGCCGCAGCAGCGCGAAGTGCTTGGCCCACACGCCGTCCATCTTCTTCCGCATGAGCGGGCCGCGCAGCACACTGTTGGCCATCTCGGCCGCGTCCACAGCGCTGACGTTGGCGTACTGCATGCCGTTGAGACTCTCGTTCGGGTCCGTTTCTCGCTCTTCCAGGCCGTAGCCCTTGTCCTCCTCCTCTTCCTCGTCGTGGACCGCATACGCAGCGTCCAGATCCACTTCTTCCAGTTCGGCCTGCTTCTTCATCCACGTATTGGGGTGCAGCAACGGGAACGCCCCGCCGTAGGGCTGCGGAATGGCCGTGTGGGGCAGCACCCCATTGAGCTCTCGAGACTCGCCTAACACACGAATCCGTTGCTGTGTGCGTGCACCTAACAGCTTGGCCAGCAGTAGCGTGAGTACCCGCGCGAAGGCCGAACTGTTGACCACCAGGATGCGCCTCACCACCTCCGGATACCATTTCTTGCACACCTGCAGGAGGTCCGTGACCATCTTGGCCTCCAGGTTGGCCAGCGTGCAGTGGGCGATGTCTACGATGAAGACGATGCCGGGGGCGTTACGTTCCTCCATGGTCTCCACGGCCAGGTCCATGAGATACACGCAGAGTCTGCGTGCGTCTTCCAGTGAGCTGACGGCCGATCCGTCGGCCGCCCCCCTTCCCTGGCGCTGCAGCTTCTGGCCGTCTCCGAAGCCAGGTTTGAAATACTGTAGCTGCAGCAACACCACGGGGCAGCCCTCGGGGTCGGACGCACCGTCCAGCAGGTGTGCGTAGCCTTTGCGGAGCTCTTCCTGAAGTGTGGGAAGCCCCACGTTGAGCTCCAGGTAGTGCATCTCCCTACGGAAGTTGTGCTTGTCCTTGAGCTGCAGGGCCGTCTTCATCACGTCCCCGTTGTTGCGGCGCAACGTGCGCATCATCTCCGCGTCCGTGTAGACACCAGGGAGAGCCACGGCGCTGGCCAAAGCCTGCAGAGGCGAAGGGTGGCCCTGGAACTGCTGGCCATTGGCGGCCAAGTGAGAAGCGTAGGCGCCCACGTCTCCAGAGAAGTTGGCCGGCCCGCCGCCGTAGCCCCCGCCGCCGTACGAAGAGTAGCTCATAGTTGCGCGAGTCTTTGCCAGATTTCTCGATTCTGAAGGGACGGACTGGTTTGTTTGGGTTATTTGAAAGGAGGACGAGGATATATTTTTGAAAGCGAATGTTCTCGATGAACTTTGGAGAATCAAGATTGATGATATCGGATACGCTGTGACATGGAGGAGCACATGGCTTGGTCAATACTCTTTTTTCCTCATCCATCCAACCATCTCGACAGTTTGATAAAATCCGTGGGGTATCGCTCGTCACCCAGCGGATCCCAAGTTTCGTCGTCTTGTCCACAAAGTACAAGCTCGGGGACTTCGACGCTGTCGGACTCGCAGACTGGCGAGCCTCCCAGCGACACGGAATCCCGGACTTGGTCGCTAACCCAAGCAGGCAGCTCCGTGAGCTGCGTATATTCTAACGCCAGGTAAGAGACGTCGAAGTCTTCACTGCGTGCTTCGGGCAGATTTTGCAGTGCATTTTGAGAGAGCGCCAAGTCGTAAAAGTAGGTCGAAGCTGCACTCAGCAGCGATTCTGCCGGCATGGCCTCGAAGTTGTTGTCGATCAGCGATAGTTCACCTAGGAAAGGGAGCTGCAAGAGCACAGTCGGGAACGGGTTGAGCTTCGAATGCTCAATGTACACGAGCTCCACACGTCTCCAAGACTCGGCGATTTCGTCCGGCAGTATTGTGAGGTTGGTGTGGGAAAACTCGATGTCGGTCAGTTGAATGGGCAGTGGATGTTGCAAGATTCCTTGGGGGATTCCGCTCATGTTCACGAAGGCGAAGACCAGAAAGAGCATCATGGGGTGCAGCTGTGCCGACAACGCCGTCTCCTCTCCCCAGGAGACAAGCGTCGAGTTCCAGAGCTCGATACCCATGAGAAATGGAAACTCAGCGATAATCGAGGGCATCACGAACGCGGGGCAATTCATGAAAATAATATTCCGAACCGCTTCTCGCTCCAAGCAATTCAAGCTTTCGACTGGAGGTGTCGCCACGCCCTCCCGGTAGCAATTGTACTTGACCACCGCACAGCTGAAGTTTCCCGTGAGCCACGGGTGCATACGCTGGAGACACACTCTGTTCATGGCGTCCACGTCTCCATCAACATGATCATTGTGTGCGACTAGATGAAGAGCGAGAACGATCGCTCCAGTAGCAAGAAAGAGCAGGGGGGCTCCTACGCGGTGTACGCGTTGTACAAGCCTCACTGGTCTTTGAACAGCGTTGGTGGCGTTCATCAACACACGGTACGTGGCAGTGGCGACGCTTGATCTCTTGCCAATTCTCGGCGGAGACTGCGACGGCCGAGCTACTGGAGGAACCGGAAGCGTATTGGACGCAGCGTCTAGCATGGAGGCAATGGCCAGCAAACACAAGAATGCACTAACGTGGGGCACGCCCTTCATCACGGCATTCGCCCACGAAATGACAAAGAACGCACGATTCTCCAGGACGAGGTTGGGGAACTCCGTGTCACCGTAAAGAAGCGAATCCGGGAAGTCGAGGTTCTCGGTGTCGAACTCCAGTAGGTAAGGCAAGAAGATCACACTTGGGAGCAACACACCCGTCGCCGTCGCCAGCAGGGCGTCGACTACCACGGCCGAAAAGCGCACAACTCGACGCGAATGTGTCGGTCTTGACGGCGCAACTCGTCTGCTAACAGGCTCGTTTTTCACCAACATTTGATGAATAACGAAAGCCGACCAGCAGTTCACCACCAAGAGCGCCACCTTCGCGTGGTTTATCCAGGAGCGCGCGATTAACGTGCTGTAAAGGTATCCGTTCGGCACCTGCGTGGCGAGTTCGACGGTCTTGCGGACCGCAAACATGCGCGCGTACCTTTCAGAACTAGACGCCGAGGCTGGGCGAGTGCTGGTAGTACTACGTGGTAGTTGTTGGCGCTGTCGGACACTTCGTGACGATCTCCATCTATGCTTTACCCACGTTCTCAGCCGAGCCAACACACGAAGCACCAGCGACATCAAAGACAAGCTGTCTGAGCCCAGATTCACCGACCGGACTGTAAGCTTTCGAGCGACGATGGAGGCTCCCAGGTGACTGAGGAGTTGAAGCGCGTGAGCCGCGCCGAGAACGCCAAACACCGTTCCTACCACACGGAAGTGGCGGTCGTGCGCTGGTGCTAACAGCGTCGCGAAGTAGTCAAAGTATTCGTTCTCCATGAGCCAGTAGAGCTTCGCGCAGGCCAACAGGAACGCTGAGCACAGGGCGTGGAGCGACACCATAAACGTCCACAAAGCGATGTATTGACGACGAGAGATGTTGCCCTGGACATGGGACGGCGTAGCTTGTCGAATATCCTGGACGCGAGGACTTGACACAGCGGGTGCCATGCTCGACGGTCTCTCCTCGACGCCAAGAAGAGATCATTTGGCTGGCATCTGGAAGTTGTGGATTGAAATAGCAGTCTATGAGTGCCTTAGATAGATAGTTTCTCAGCCTTTGTCCTTACACAAGCACCGTCGCATCTTGAGCAGTTCGAGCTTCCGCTGACTTGGTATCGTCTGCATCCAGTGGGATCTTGACCGCCCCGAGCCTGGGCGAGAGCTCCGTTACATCGACCTCGGGCGTATCTCGCGCGAGGAAGAAGTTCTCGAGACGGCAGCAGAAGGTGGTCACGAGAAGCAGCCCGCCCACAGTCAGTAGCTGGGCGATGCTCCATTGAGCGGCATGAAACTCGGTCAGGTCGTCCCAGCAGCTATCGCTGTAGAGCGTGGGCGGGTCGACTCCGCTTCGGCGTCCTGGAAGACTCAGCAGACCGACGACGGCCCAGCCGATCGACGTGAGCGCGAAGACAGCGAGGCTGAACGCCACCAGCGTCTTGCCGACGCGTGAAGAGGCTGCACGACACCGTCGCGATACGAGCGGCCAGCCCACAGCCAGCAACGTGGCGGTCAACATGGCTACGAACTCGGCCGCCACTCCAGCGAAGAAGGTCTTGGGCGAGACGAGCTCGGACGCGTTGCACGCCGCTGCGGCAGTGCGGCTTTCAAGCCAGGAGACGACGTTGAGCGCTGCGAGCAAGGCTAGCGGGGGTAGCAGCAGCGCTCTCTTGGCCAGCCTGGAGCAGCACGAGCAGCGCAGACACCAGAGCAGCGTCAAGATCTGCCAGCGCACAATAGCAATAGTTAGGACAATGGAAGAGGCAAGTTGAAGTGGTTGAAGCTGAAGTGAGACGTACATCGCAGTCGACGGTGAGCAGCGCCTCGCGGACGCCCAGCCACGCCCCCACTACCATACACCCGCCCGATAGTGAGAGGCAGAGCGCCACCAGCCAGTGCGACGTCGGGCAGTCATGCGCCAAGCTCAGCACGAGTCCGACCGCCCCCCACGCCTCGAGCGCCAAGACCGAGAGCGCCACGCTGCGCCGGAA